>LD352226.1:0-18431 GCA_001465055.1 Ptychodera flava | reverse complement strand
TGCCCCTACATCATCAACTATTTACCAACAACTCCATGCCAACAACCAATTACCTGACCTGGCCACACATTAGAGAAGGTACAGCGTCATTGACGGTATTTTTCAATTTGACACCGTGTTTCGGAAAAATAGATTTGATTACATTTGCCCTAAAATGAACATGAGAATAGCTCAGGATCAAGGAGTATTTATAAAATTCTAAAAGAAACATGACTGCTTACCATTGTTCTTGGTTGATGTTCACTCACCATGGTCACAAAGCAAATGAGATCTCACAGATTTTCAAACATGATTTTTTTGTGTTTTTTGTTACACATTACATACAACATTGCACTTGGGTGATTTGTTGCACACACACAATGAATTCAACAGACCCTGATTTTTTTTGAAAGAAGACCTTGAACTGTCTAACACAATGGACACAGAAAAAAAATTGTTCCATATTCCTCAAGTATAGGTGACTTTAATAAAAAGTCATGGGAAAAACTCTACAGCTGTTACAACTGAAAAACACCATTTTTGTGACCTTTGAACCTGTACAGGAAAAAAATTAATTACACATTGGCATTTAAATTATCTCCAGTAAAAAATCATAGGAATCCCTAAAAAATAAACCTTCATTTACATTTCAAATAGAACATCAAATAGGGCATTGGACCAAAAACCCACTTTGGCACGTTTAGCTTGCAACAGCCGATAACCAAACAGAACGATAATGAACAATTACCGTAAATAAACTGTCAACATTTCATGAAATACATGTAAAATAAATCCAGATCACAGTTGCCAATATGGCAAGAGAAATTGAAAATGCTGAACAAAATCTGAGTTTAGTATGGCCTTCAGAATCATTCAATGAGAAGAAGTGTATTACAGTAAATCAAAAGGTCAAAGGGTGAACACAAAAATTTGCCAAGCTTCAAAATCAAGTTTCCAAAAACATACATGGAAATGGTGCACAAACAAAATGTTTATTGCACACAGTATGCAAACAAATAAAAGATACCAATCAGGAAAAGAAATTAGAACTTCAAAAACATTACATTATTAAAAACTGATAAACAAATTACAATTGAGTGATGGCAGACACATCCCACAAGTAAACATTAATCCAGGATTAGTGGTAAAAACAACTGAAAAACACCGTACCTAAAATACCTAAAATAAATAATTCCAGCATAGCCAACACAACAAACAACAAAACAAACAAGTTGACATTTGAACCAATCATTATATTTGAAAATTTTAGGTCAGAGATTATTTGAAAAATGAAAAAGTAAATCTATACATGTATTTACAAAATCAATTTGTGAAGAAACATGACATTACACACTTTAGGAAAAGATGTAAAGCTGGTGAAAACCTAGCAAATAGACAGTACAATGAACTAATCAGCAGACATGTATTTCAAAACTGAAACACACTTAGAAAGACGGAGATACCGGTAGGTATTACAGGGAAATTTCAGTGAAGGCATTAAGAAAAACAAAAATTAAATACAGAAAAAGAATACAATTTGAGAGAAGAAAGGAAAAATACGTTCCTTACAGAAAACAAAAAAGAAATACAAAAATATTGTGTATCTGTGATTGAGGTCAAAACAAAACACAACACAACAATTTATGACCTGGCAACTCTCTCTGTAAAACATGAGCTACAGTAATCAGCAATACAAATACCAACCTACATGGACTGAAAACCACACTTCCAACAATAAAATGCAAATATGTTGCCATGGAAACATGTGAGTTACATCAACATGTATCTATAATTGTCATTGAGGCCAAAACACACAACAATTTACAACCATCTGTAAAACAAGAGCTAATCAGCAAAAAAAATACTCACTTTATGGACTGAAAACCACACTTCCAACGATAAAATGCAAATATGTTGCCATGGAAACACGTGAGTTACATCAACATGTATCTGTGATTGATATCAAAACACAACAAAACAATTCACAGCCTTGCATTGCAATCATCTCTCAAGTAAGAGCCAATCAGCAATGAAATTACTCACTTTAATGACTGAAAAACACATTTCCATCAAAAAATGCAAATATGTTTCCATGGAAACATGTGGCTAACATGAACATGTATCTTTGACTTTGGTTAAAAAAAAACAACAAAAAACCGTTCATGAAGCTGGCAACTCAATTTGTAAAACATGAGCTGATTAGCAAATGACTTACCTTATGGACTGAAAATCACATTTCCATCAATAAAATGCAAATATGTTGCCATGGAAACATGTGAGTTACATTAACATGTGAGGCAGTTATTCCTTTAAATGTTCCATGTATTTGTGTAAACAAAAGATGTTTGCATTCAGTCAAAATTTGTGAGATCTGAAAATCTTTGACTTCATAGAAATTGTAGTTTGCAACCCGACCTTTGACCTTTGTTTACGTTTTTGTTTTCCCTAGGCCATCCGGTCAAGGGGAGTGTCCTTGAAGTGTTTGGGTCTGGATCAATGCCAGGACAATTTAGTGGGGCCAATGGAATATACATCAAGAAGAACGGTCAATGGGTTATATGTGATTATTTCAATCATAGAGTTCAGGTTATTGATCCAATCCAACTCTGCTGTGATCTCATCTTACAATTCCATGAATTCCCAGAGTCATTTGATCCATACAATGTCACAGTGGATGAAGACAATGACCAATACTTTATGAATGACCAAGAGAATGGCCAAGTTGTGGTGAGTTCTGGACAAAGCAAGATTTTAAACTGTTTTGGACGCAAAGAAGGAATTGCACCAACCGGTATCTGCTTGAGTCCTGATGGTTTTATATTAATTGGTGACAACAAAGGATATGTGAGAAAATATAATAAATCTGGTGAACACATTGCAAGAACTGAAGAAGGACAAGTCAGTCTTCCCTTGGATCTGATTGTGAATAAGAAATGTATTTTTGTATCAGATTATGTCAGGAATTGTGTTCATGTTTTGAATCACCAGATGCAAAGTATAAGAGACATTGGCAAGGGACACTTACAGGAACCCTGGGGTTTGTGTTTTGATCACCAACAAGATGGCATATATGTTTGTGATTACATTGGGCATAGAGTGGTTCACTTCAATTGTGATGGTGAATTTCTCAGCTATAAAGGTCAAGGTCAGTTAAGGTATCCCCAATACATTGCACTGTGTAAGGATAATCCATACAGATTAGTTGTAACACAGGATTACTGTGTTAAACTACTGTACATATAAGCAGACATGACACCACATCATGTCAACTCTGCAGGGATATATCTAGTGAAAATCTACAAATTTTCTGACAAATTTTACACAACTCATTGCAACTGGCAGGCTGTAAATGTGTAATTTTTGCTGTCGTTTCAAAAATTTGCATATTTAATGGTAATTTTGGATCAAACATCAACATTTCACTTCAATGAACTGTTTTATCAAACTGTTTTGTAAAATGCAGTCAATAACATTTTTATATCTTTATACATTTTCTGACAGCAGCTGCCTGTTGCAATATTTTGTGAAATATTTGTCAGAATAATTTTTTGACTTTCACAGATTTGTGCATGAGTGTACAGAAACATACATAGAAGCAGACATGACAATATAACATGTCAAGTCTGCAGGTATATTTCTGGTGAAAATCTACAACTTTCCAGACTAGTTTTACACAACACGATGCTACGGATGGGCTGAAAACGTTGAATGCTTGCTGTAAAATTTAAAGTTTTACGTTTTTTCGGTCAATTTTGGATCAAACCCAAAGATTTATCACTTTAATGACTAAAATAGCTCGTTCTGATGTGAAAAATAAACAAATTTTTACATTTACGTGTTTTGGATGATGAACCCGGCAGCAGATTTCGGATCGTTCGTGATACACAGAGAGCCCGTTGCACCGTGTTGGCAAAAACTTATCCGAAAAATTGACGATTTTTCACAGAGATGTGTGTGCGAAAACATACCTGGACATTCCAGTGACTTTTTTGTATGTAGCGACGCCTTGATTACTTCAAAGCGAGTATAATATCCGCAGTTTTCATGGATTTCATGGGGAGCGCGGACGGCGATCACGTACACAGGTCGCCATGTTTCAACTGAATGGCCAGTTGTGTTTGCAGTTCAACTGAAATTCAACATGTCGCAAGAGGGCGCTATGACCAATAACGCTATCAGAGAATGTTTTCGCATCAAATCTACAAGTAGATTTGACTTAATTTGACATTTTTGTTGGAAAATACATTTTCAAAAGAAGAAACGAATATTGAGAATATGAACTGCAAAATTTGGAATATAATTATTTTGCTACTGTTTAACCCTTTCACCACCATGGTTTGTCCCAAATCCATTGTTTTCTATGGTAAAGTTGGACCTGTATACAGGGAACTGGGGGTGAAAGGGTTAAAGGATGATAAAGTTTACCCTACAATCCTATGTTATGAAACTAATTTTGCTATTTATCTTCATGGGTGAATCCAGTGTACTTAATTTATGAGATGGTGAACAAAGTCAATGATTTGTGGCTATGGTTTCAAGCCTGGTATAAAGACTTGAACAAAAACAAATGTTCAATTATTATACCCGTGTTTGGGTCGGCAACTTCTTCTTGCACCTCCGTCAAAATAACAGAACCCTCTATTTACTTGAAAAAGAAAAAGATATATGAACCATCCCCATCCTTGCCCCTAGGGTGATAAAAATTGTATCACAGACCCCCATCATTTCTAAAGCACTTTTTATTTTGATATTTCAATATTTGTTTTCTTTCTGTGAAACCTACAGAAACTCTCTCCTTGGTCAGGCATTCAGTATTTATGATCCATATATCAACTACAGTCTCTGGGCCTACTTCCGTTAGCGTTTTTAAAATACCCCTGGCAGTATTGTCGATTAAACTTGTCGGTGTGTCATGTGGATTAATTGTTATTGTTTAAAACTAATGCTCAAGTCTGGACCTGAATTTGATCACCAATGCTGCAGGACACAGATATACAGTTGATGTCAACAAGCTGAGTACTGGGTATTTCAATACACTGTGGGAAGTACACCTAGAAAGTCTTGCTGACACATGCAACGAAAACCTGAAAACCCATTGTCAAAACTTACAACTACTTAGCCTTTATATACACATATGTTGCAATGAGCAATACCGGCTGTGGAATCACAGTGGATATATTAATTTAAGTCTATTTTAATCTAGAATTAAGTTAAAATGTGAGCAATATATTAGTCAGTGTCTGTACATATAAATACTTTGTGTTAAGAGGAACATCAATGACTTCATATGTTTTGTGTTGTATAGGCCTATTTAATCAGTATACCTGCATCACATAGTGCAATTGTTTTTCAAATATACATACAGTGTATTATGAAACTGTTTATATAGAAACTTCAAAGTTATATTTCTGAAATATGCTCTTTCTTAAGACACACAAACCATTGAGTAAAGTTAAGATAATTTCAGTCAACTGTCAAATGTTTTACGTAATATTGGTGCTTGTATAGGGTATAGGCAGAGCAAAGCAAAGCCATATCCCATAGGTATTAACTTTCTAAACCTTTATTAGAAAGCTGCTTATATTAGTGCAATGAATGTATTATTCAAATAGATTGATCTTACTTTGATACCGATACACCATGCAATAACAGCTGTGTCTAGTATCATATGTTTTTGTAATGATACATGGATCAATGTGTAAAGTATATGCTAAGCCATGTCTTATAGTTTGCACCTAACTTAAACCACAGCATAGCAATTAACTGTCATAGCCACTCTGCTGGTAAAAGTTGTTGTAATACAAACCTGTATATACTTGCCAAGTCAAGAAATTGATAAGACAGAAAACACATGTACTTGTATTCGACCACAGTGTACTGACTTCAGACACACGGAGAATCACCTTTTATTTCCTGGAATGTTTTTATTCACTGAAACATTGTTTTTTGACAGGGTGGAATTGTATTTGTTTACTTTACTGCATATTATAGAGTTATGTAGATTTGACTTTCTATCTTATAAATGTTGGAATAAATTCATTTTTCAAATAAAAATGGTGCAGATCTTGCAGTCGAAGGTCATAGTGTTCTTAGATTCTGTCGAAGTTATCTTTGATTTGTTTTTTAGGGTTTGTTTAGGGCTTTTGTGGTAATTAATGAATACATAATATTTAGGAAAACTCAGATTACTGCCCGTCATCGATGAATATTTCCTTTTTATGGACCGCCAAACTATGAAGAAGGCCAACAGGTACATACAGAATGGACTGATGTCGATTCCTGGTTGCACAGTGACCCTGAGTACTTGGCAGGTAAAACACTATTTATTCGAAAAAATATTAGTGCATAAAATATGTATATAAAGTTACGTTGTAAATGTCTTTCATTTCAAAGTTTAGTACAAAGTGGATAAATACTGTAATGAACAAGTATTTAAGATCCGTTGTGGGAGTGTTGAGATTATTTGACACATAATGTAATGTCTGTTAATTTCTGTTGCAGATTTCTACTCTCTGTTTCCCTTTTAGTGTTAAAAGAAATAAAACTGCAGAATATTGATCTTACCGGCGGTTTTCATGTGTTTTGTTTATGTGTATTCGTTTGTTTGTATCATAATAAAGTCGATGAAAGCCAACTAGTCTATTTCTGTGCATCAATGAAGGTACTTTTCACTATGTAACATGAAAAAGTGTATTTGAAAGGAGATGTGTCTCGCTTGATCATCATTAGACTCTCTCACAGCCCCTCGCCGGCTTCACGTCAGACCATAATACCGCCCTCGGCATTTGAGCCGAGCTAAGCTCGGCTCAGCGAGCCGGAGAAGCTGGTTCCATTACGCTGTAACCAAGCTGGCTCGGTGAGCCTCACTTGCTAAAAAAGACCGTTGAGGGCGCATCACCATACGGTTGTGGATAGAGCTGCGTAGCGGACGAGGGGCTGTGAGAGAGTCTAGATAGTTTTATCTCATAAAATTAGTCCAACGATATCTAAATTTAATTATTCCTCATCTAGACTGTCAAAACATTGAGTAGTGATACTGACGTTGCATCTTGAAAATGTTACATGTGTTCAGTCAATTGGTCCAATTCTTCTTCAATTGTTGTTTTCTCTTATTCCTAAAATAGATGAATTTGTTTCATTTACTTGTTTGTTTGTGTGTTTACTTTTAGTTTATTTATTTATTTGTATATCTATCTTTTTATGTATGTATGTATGTATGTATGTATGTATGTATGTATGTATGTATGTATGTATGTATGTATGTATGTATGTATGTATGTATGTATGTATCATGTATGTTATCCTAGCTTCCCTTTGGTACCTCCATAATCTATGATGATACCTATGGGCAGGGTTGGATCACCATAGCCCTGATAAATTTCCCTCTGTAATGAAATGAGACAGAGAGTTCCTTTTCATTTTGACAAAAAATCATCAGACTTTTTAAAGTTCCTTTTCTTAGACCGGCGCCTGCATTGATGAAATGGTTTGCTTTCTGTCATCTTCCGTCCACGGGTGAAGGAACGGCGCTGCGTAGTATAGTGCCCTCAACTTTAAAATGTCGGTCGAAATATTTGCATCCGTATTACGACGAAACGGTAACGTGCATTGGCATGAAGGGGGCAGTTTCGGTATGGAGGGGAGTAAACTTCCTTTTTTTTGCATTATTGTTGTAATTGTGCCAGTGTTGTCTATAACGCATCAATTTTACTGCAAATACGGAAAGTTCACCACATGTCACGAACTTTTGGCCCGTGACTTTTGATGACATTGACATAATTGAACTGTCAAGAACGCCTAATTCAGATGAAGTTTTCACATCCTAAACATACACGATAAAAAATAATAGGAATGTAAGCCATTGTAGCTGGCCAATGTTTTTCTTCTTTGATTTTGTAGTGATGAATAAGACTTTAACACTAGTAAATAAAAAATGCTAATAATGTAAATTTAATTGCCAAATTTCAATATTCGGGAACTTGAACGTCAATATATTAAAATTGCTAGCATGAAATTCATTTATTTGTACACAGACCCAGAACACCTTCTCTAAATAAATCTTCATATTAAGAAATAAATCTACCATATTTATTTACAAATCGTACCCAAGATTACAAAATTCCAAATTTTTTTAAATTGATATATTCACGTACCCAGTCTGTAATGATCATTTTCTATGCCATTGCTTCTTGCATTCCTTACGGGCTACAGGTATATCATTGCTACTTTGTGCATTGGAAATGAATTGAGATATACATCGCCCCTAACCCAAACATTAGTTTTTTGATGATCAAAGGCTAATTATAATGGTGATTTCTGTTTCAATGTCATGGTCTGCATCATTATATTTCAAACACGATACAACTTGGAAGGACATGTCTGAATGGTACCGTATGGTTTCTGTGTCAAAAGATGCTTTTAATGATCGCCGCTATGCTATGAAGATGATATCCAGATATTGATAAGGGCATTTTTATTACTTCAAAACTCATCAACAGACTTTGTGACAGTCAAATGTAAAGTTGTCAGTGTATAGGCATATACAGGCAGCAGGTCAGCTGTACTGTCAAAGAAAACATGATTGTTAAAGAAGTTATGAGTAGTAGAATGTTTGCGATTTTTACATGGTGTCTCTGTTGCCTATACGTCCATATATGACCCTTAATAAAGATACATTACGGTAATCATTTGATTTACAATAGTAAAAGAATAATGATATAATTTAAGTATATCCCTCTAGGGTTTTCATACAAAATGCTCCAGTAAGCTTATTTAAAATGAAATTAAGGAAATTGCGCCCCCTTGCTGCAATGACAAGAAGAATTTGAAGTATTGTAGAGGCTTTGAAATATACAGAAACGCTGTGTTACATCGTGACCTGTTTTATCATTGGAAATGCACTGAGCGCACTGACCTGCCACAACTCAGCGCTCAGAATGATTCGAAGGAGATGATCACATTCATCATCACAAAGTAACACAAAGTTGTCTTTAAATCTATTTAAAGAATTACAGAAGTTAACTTGATGTCCTTCGAATACATCACGGATTGCTAGTTTGTTGATAGAAGGAAGTGCTTTGAGGTGTCTTCACTGTGTTTATTTGTGTAAGTATGACACTGACAACCGGTGAAAATACTGGCAGGTATTCCACTGAGGAAAGAAGTCAATGTCGGCGCAGTACTTGTGCTTTAATTAAGTAATAAGCCACATCCATCGACGGTATACCACGAGATTTGACCAGTTTACGACATATGTGCACGAGCGATAGTGAATGCATATACATGTATGGAGTGAAGTGGTCAAAATCGAGTGGTATACCCGTTGCCGAATTGGTTTATTGTCATTACAAGCAATTTTAAAGTCTGACATGAGGCGTATATGCATTCACTATTGCTCGTGCTCTAACCGTACTATATCACGATTTGTTTCACGTCGTCTCGACCAATCGGATCGGTAGTATTTGCGTGATCAATATACTGGTAGTATATAATAAATGGCATCTCGCTTAATGCTATTTTTTCAGGTATATGTTTTGCTTTAGTCCGTAGCTGATCGGCATGTGTTGTACCGAATCCCAACGACATTCACCTTATGACACGTTTACCAGTCCAAGAAGCAGTAATTGTCCTAGTGGTGCATGATTTCTGTCAAATTAGTATTCTCCGTTGATAATGACTCATCGTTACTTTATAAGCATACTGAAACAATGATTACGAATCATAATTTGCATTCTACTGATTAAAAAGGGAGTCTGTCGTCGTAACTGCGCTCAAGGTCGTACGGGACCCATACGACTAATGTGAACACAGTATCCAAGGTACATTGGCGATTGATTAATGTTAAAACATGTTTGTTGTAATGTACACCTAAAGATTTAAATGTTGCCTCTATTTTGACGTGATGCATCTAGATATCGTGTAGGAACTACATTGTTTGTCAACAAGAAAGTCTTACAGGCGTGGTTCCGACGACCCCTCCAATATGACTCGAATCCATGGTAGAGATGGGTGGTTTACCCAGTCGTGTTGTGGACTTAAAATCTTGATTTCCACGGTCCTCCGTAATGAGGGAAGGACTTCGGAAATTAAAGACAACATTACATTCCTGTAAAAGGTCAACCCATCTCCACATCGGATTTTAATACCATTGTGATCGATGAATACATTTTACTTTGTGAAATCAAGCATAAGATAAATTGAAGTACTTATGCCACGAAAAAAAGTTTTCTAATCGATATATACCCTAGCGATAAGAATCATGAGGGTCACAAGGGTCGAAATTTACATCGAACCTCGCCGCGAAAAATTCTATAGACCTCGGTCTGACTTACTGATACAGGTGGACCTCGTTCTGACATACTGATAGAGCTGCAAAATTTTATATACATATAACCTCGTTCTGACTTACTGATACTGCTGGACCTCGTTCTGACTTACTGATAGAGCTGTAAAATTTTATATACATATAACCTCGTTCTGACTTACTGATAGAGCTGCAAAAGTTTATATACATAGAGCCTCGTTCTGACTTACTGATAGAGCTGCAAAATTTTATATACATATAACCTCGTTCTGACTTACTGATAGAGCTGCAAAATTTTATATACATAGGACCCGTTCTGACTTACTGATACAGCTGCAAAATTTTATATACATAGGACCCGTTCTGACTTACTGATAGAGCTGCAAAATTTTATATACATAGGACCCGTTCTGACTGACTGATACAGCTGCAAAATTATATATATATAGGACTTTGTTCTGACTGACTGATAGCCGCAAAACAATGCTGTTGGTGCTGGACGGGAGGCGGGAGGCCTCTCGCGCCGCGCTGGGAAAACACAGTATCGTACGCAGGACCATGGAGCTAAAAAATTAAAGAAGGTACCATGGCACGGCTAAGAATGACCCAGGCTAGGTGCAATTATTGTAGCCCATATGCTGTGCGCTGGCTTTTCTGACCTGTTTTCTTTGCAGCGCTGGCCTGTTGGGGCTGCTGCTTCACAGCAACACGTTAGGAAAAGACCGCGCACAGCCCCCGGGGGACTGCCACCACCGGGGCACAGCCCGGCCGGCCGTGAGCTGCCTTTTTGCGGCTAGACCCTGGAAAGACTAAAGCTAATACACGCATAGTGCAAGCGCTTATGCTTTTCAAGTGCATTTGAACTTTCAGGGTTATTTTGTGCTAGCGACAACAATGACCGTGGTATTGCTATCAGGAGAGATCACCACTAATCTGGGCTGTTCGTAGAAGAAAGGACATGCGCTAGGCGTCGACCACACAGTGCTCGTTCACTGCAGGTCACTTCAGTCGGCTGTGCAACCTACTTTCGCGGTCTACAGAGTTAAGAGAATAAAGACAAAAATTTTATTTGGAAATTTTGGTGCAATAAACCCATGAACTATGATGGATGAAGGCAAATTTGGGTAACAAGACAGCAATTCTTGGTCTTGGGCTTTCCTCGGGGCATTCGACGCAAGGAGAATGGCGGTACACAGAGCATGGTGCTTGGTTGTGTTTACGAGAATTAGAAATGATCAAACATCCCGATTCACCAGTCAATCAGCGACACTAAGCCAATAGAGTATATGGGATTCATTGAACATGGCATGGAGGTAGAAAGAGATCTCTTGCGACCTCCATGCCGTCTTCAATGAATCTCATATACTCTGTCGGTTGAGCGTCGCTGATTTACTGGTGTTTTGAGTGTCTGATCATTTCTATTTCTCGTAAACAAAACCGTCATATTAGGGACTGGTCAGTTTCTTCGGCTTGGGGGGAGGGCGGTGGTTTATTTTTTGCCGAAGTCAAAAAGTGGCAGACCTCCCCCAGTCCTACTTTCGAAAACAGAGTGACCCCCCACATTCCAACTTTCGAAAACAGGGTGAACCTCCCCTGCCCCCTGTGTGAAACAAAGGTAAAACAAAAGGTGGAATATAAATTGAATAATTCAGTGTATATATATATATATATATATATATATATATATATATATATATATATATATATATATATATATATAGCTGTATGTATTCCAACTCTCTTTATGCATAAGCATATGTCCAGAACTGTTGTAAGGAAAATGTGATTGAAATATTAGTGCATGTTGCTTTCTGATACTAAATTCTCATAGAGAAAACAGAAAAGTATCAGGAACTTGCCATGCTTTTCATATGAAGGGCATGCTGAAAAATATGTTTGATAATTTAGTAAAGAAATACGCCCAAGGGCGCGCCGAAAAATTTTAAATATACAGATATCTCAAATATATATATATATGTCAAATATATAAAGTTTTGCACTAGGACAGGGCTCTAAAAAATATGTCTTATTATTTATTAAAGTAACGTGCCCAGTGAAATTTGTGGCTGGCACAATGCATTTTATGCAAGTATGAGCCCTTGTTGAACTTGAAAAACACACTGACCCCCTCCCCCCTATTGGGCATTTCAAAAACATGGTGACCCCCATCACCAAAGACAAAAACAGGTGACCCCCCCCTGAATCCACCGCCCCCCCCCTTTGGCTGAAGCAACTGACCAGTCCCTTAGCTACATGCTCGCGTGTACCTCCCATGCTCCTTGTGTCAACTGCCCCGAGGAAAGTCCAAGACCAAGAATTGCTGTCTTTTTACTCAAATTTATCTTCATCCGTCATTGTGCAACGGTTTATTGCACCAAGATTTCAGTATTAATTTTTTGTCTTTATTCTCGTAACTGTGTAGACCGTGAAAGTTCGTTGCTCAGCTGACGGACTGCAGCGGTCTCAGTGAACGATCGTTGTATGGTTGACGCCGTTGTATGGTTGACGAGTAGCCCTGTGTACAGGTCTATGTGTTCCCGGCGTTATACGGCCTCCACCACAGCCGTATAAAGCCGGGAACACACAGACATGTACACAGGGCTAGGCTATGAGCAGCCCAGATCAGTGGTGACCTCACCTGATAGCAATACCACGATCATTGTTGTGGCTAGCTTATACTAGATCAAAATAAACCGGAAAGTTCAAATGCACTTGAATAGCACAAGCGCCAGCACTATGCGTGTATTAGCTTTCGTCTTGCCTGGGTCTAGCCGCGTACGATACCGGGCAGAGTTCAATCACGCTTTCTGAGCACAAGCATCACTAGGTATTACACTTAATCCAAGACGAGTCTGTATGTAAAATTTTCCCACCGAGTCTGTGTATAAAACTTCCCAGCTAGCTGTATGTAAAATTTTCCCACCCAGTCTGTGTATAAAACTTCCCAGCGTGCTCTGTCTTCAGAACGAGTCTGTATGTAAAATTTACCCACCGAGTCTGTGTATAAAACTTCCCAGCTATAGCTGTGCCCTCAGAACGAGACTGTATGTAAAATGTTGCTGTGTGTAGTTGTATCATCAGAACGAGGCCGATATATATAAACTTTTTGCAGCTGTATCGCTGTATCAGAACGAGGTTATATGTGTAAGAAACTTACTCAGCTCAGCTTCATCAGAACGAGGCTGTATATATAAGATTTTGCAGCGCTGTCAGATACTGTATACGTCAGCAGCTACCTCGAAAACGAGGCTCAAGGTAAACTCTTCGAGCTGTATCAAAGTCCGATGTATGTATGTATGTATGTATGTATGTATGTATGTATGTATGTATGTATGTATGCATGCATGTATGCATGTATGTATGTATGTATGTATGTATGTATGTATGTATGTATATATGTATGTATGTATGTATGTATGTGTGTATGTATGTATTCTATATGTATGAATGAATACGCTATATGCGTGCGCGTATTTTTTTTCTATATGTGTGTGTATGTATATGTATGCATACGCAAACATATGTGTGGGGCAATGTATCTGTATGTGTGTATACACACGCACGCGAACACACACACACACACACACACACACACATACATACATATATATATATATATATATATATATATATATATATATATATATATATAAATTCCTCTATATATATATACATTTTCCACCTTTTCTACCTCTAAAAAAAAGCTTGATTGTGTAAATTATTTTTTTTTACATTTGGCGCCTCGTATGAGAATGAATCAAATATTTAGTTTTGTTAGATTTTCATTTGTGTATTCTTCAAAAAAATTGAAGTGCAGTGGATTACAGCGCAAAAAATAACACAACAGTTACTTAACGGTCGACTACCTACGGGCTGTCACCGCGTGCTGTCATTCCACAGCGCCATCAAGCGACTGAAATAATATATTTTCACACATCGTGAAATAAGGTATCACACTCTTAATCTGGTTATATGCGTCTACACAATTTGTATAGAACAGGAAGATAGACAACAACGGGTATTTTAAAGCGAATATTATCAGTCTGAACCCGTGGTCCGACGTCAGTGAGGGTGAAATGCGGTGAAACGAAAAGTTACAATTTATTCGTCCTTCTCAGCGAGCTCGTCCAGCCCATCGTGTCACTCGCCTTATCGAGTTCCATCGCTTTGCTTCCTGAAGTGAGACAAGCCTGTGAAAAAAAGACACCTTCAAAATCAATCCGTGCACCAACAAATTACATGTAATGGATCCTAATTATTCGAAATCACGTAGCAACGAATGATCTATTGTGCGCGATTAACATACATGTGTATTCAATGAGCCAATATTGAAATATGATTATCTGAAGTGGCCGATAACCAACTAATTAAAGCGCTTTAAATAAAATTCTTTGTTTGCCGTTCGCGTGCTGGTAGGTTTTCAGAGAAAACTAAGAAAACAACCACAATGTTAACACTATTACAGATGAAAATATTACTTTTCCAAAAGAAACCAAACAAAAATTGAGTTTATGTTAATACACTTGTGTTTTTGTCTATGTTTGTTTTTCCCTGGCTACCTGGTAGATTTTTCAAAGATTCAAGTACTGCAAACAAGGAATTTTCTTTAAATGGCCTAATGATAAGACCGCATGCTCCGGTATACACGGTATATTAGATCAGCTATCAGACCCTTAATCGACAACGCGATGGTTTGCCTCGCCTATCGTTGACTATCTAATCGACAAGACTGTCGTTGACTATCTAATCGACAAGACTATCGTTGACTATCTAATCGTCAAGACTATCGAAGGAAAGCGATGTGTCATAATGCGCCACCTGTACGCTTCAACTAGACTGTTGAGGGCGCATGTCACAGTAAAGAAGAGACAGCGAACGAGACGACATGAGAGAAGTTATTGAACAAGGTGTGCATAAATTAGAATAAAAAGTATGCGCCTGTGAGACGAATATTCCGACTCTTGAGCCGTTGCAATACTTTCCCCCTCAACCACTTTTGGGGACCCATTTTGAAGCTTGTGGGACAAATAAAAATTTCACCAGCTTACTTTTGTGAAAATCGAAAGTTTATCTTCCCCATCGAGACCACACATGGGTTGCAGCCATTTGGAATTTTTCTATGCCGGGGAAATTTGGGTAATTTGTTTCGATAGTACCAAAACTAGCAACGGTTGCTCCAATGTTGTATTCGGATTTTGAAATGCAACTGTTTTGGTTGCAAGTTTCTTTGAGGAAAGTTTGAGCAAACGTTGAAGTCTTTCAATATCGAGGCGTGTATTACTTTAATACAATTTTAGTACACGTGACAGGCCTCGATGACGTCACGCCAAATTCATTTTACATAATCGTTCAAAATGCAATTTTGGATAGTGTTGAGCGAATACAATTCGCACTGTACCTGCAACCGCCCCTTGGAACGCCGCCACGTTAATACCAGCTTCATTCTGCATCCAGTTCCTTCGATGATCGAAATAACATTCCCTCACGTCCGGTCCGCCTACCAACCCTCCGTACAACGTCTGTGGACTGGGGCCAGGCAAGTCACGTTCTTGCTTACCACACAGTGAGGGTAAATCGGGACAGGATCTTCGTTCGAGGGGAAAAATTGAAATAAATTGTAACACTTTTGGTGTTTTACACACTTTACGTCAGTATTAATTGGAAGACATGGCGACTGTAATTGGTCAATGAAGCAAGCTTGAGAAATTAACAGCATTAGTGGATATATGTCAACAATTTTCGGGTCGATGCCTTGATGGATAGAAACACAGGCCGGGTGCGATAGTGAGAGAGAGAGAGAGAGAGAGAGAGAGAGAGAGAGAGTACATGAATGGACAAACAGAAGGAAGCATAAACTAGTAAAAAGACAGACAGTCAGGTGGAATACAAGTCAGAGAGAAGTTAGAGACAGTCTGAGATAGACAATTTAAATAAAACTGTTGAATTTTTTTAATGGTATTTTTCTTATTAAACAGTGAAGCGACTAGGTAATCGATGTAACTTGTATATATGAAGTTTGTTACATGGATATTTACGATTTATAAGGATTTTGATGACATTAAACTATTGTAATTTTTTTCATAAAGATCCTCATTTTCATGCATTGTATGCTGCATTGTACGCTGATTCTTGAGTCGGTATAAGCATAAGTACAATATTTGTTCAATATGAAAGTAAAATTTATTCCACACGTTCCAGAATTAGGCATATATATTGGGACTTACGCGCCCCTGTGATGCGGACGGACGGGCGGATATCGTCCAAAGCCGGTCAAGTAGCTTCTTCCTCCATCTCCCAGGATATAGTGGATTTGACCACGTGCAAAGTCGAAGTACTCTTCGCTGTGAATTCCATGTTTAGCGGCAATCAGAGCCAGGAAGCTGATGTCCGCTGGAATTGAAGGGCCGAGTACATTTAAATGGTGGTGATGCAAGAACTCTGTGCGTCGAGCACTTTGTGCAAATGTGAAGTTCAAGTTGAGTGTACTTATTTGAAAATATTATACGCTGTTTCCAACAAGGCATAATTAAGGTAGTATGAGCCATGACACTGAAAGACATACTTTTGCTCAAAATTTCCTCGAAGAAAGAATCCAGTGTTTTCTTTTATAATCAGGAGTAAAAATTAGGAATTACCTGGCACATTTTGGTACCAAATAAACCAAATTACACAACTTAATTTACTTTCAGACCTTCCAAATGGGCTATCACAAATGGTAGATCAGAAAAGTATTTTAAATCTCTGAGAGGCCGAGTCTAAGAGCGCCATCCGACCATCTTCGTCGTCGTTGGCGCCGTCATCGATTTCATGATCATCATTATCATCATCATCATGAACATCACTTGTAAAGTCAATATGTTTTCTTCATCCTAATCATTATCGTTGTCTGCGCCGTCGACGTCGTCGTCGTCATCGTCGTTACGGGCTAGTCGTCCTTGGTAGCTAAAACACGATAAGCAAATCAACATACCGGCTCTTTTCATTGGTCTGTTCCAAGTATACATCGCCAGCCCCTTCCTGGTGTAAGTACACTTATCTCGTTCCCACCGGGAAAGGCCATCCACGAATGGTTCCAAGTATTGATCGTCGTTCGTAGTCAGGTACATCATTAACTATGGATAAAATAAAAACATGATTGCAATGTATATTTCTTTGTGAAACTATCCAGTGCATTTTGAAAAAAAAATGACCAAAGGTTTGCTTATTGAATTTACTTTTCCAAAATATTTCGAACTGATTTGACTCGGAGAGATTCCCTCTGCACTGTGATTTAAGGATATTCCCGCCAAGTTACCAGTTTTCCCCTCTCTCAATTCAGTTCCCTTCCCTCCAAGTTACAAGTTTCCCCCTCTCAATTAAATCCCTGCCACAAAAAGTCAACACTTGCCATTTTATAATACGCAAAAGTCCTTTCCAAACTGCACCAATTTTGCGTTCTCTTTTCATAAAAGTAGTACGTAACCAACCAACACTGGGCCATGCTCGGTCGCCAGGCTTTCAGAAGTTCCACAGCGGTGTAAAATTTCTCCGCCCGCCGGTGATGATAAAGCCCGCTAAGAATCTACATGTGAATACCTTTATACAAACATCTTTGTCGGTTCCCCCCTTTGTTTTATAAACTCTCCACAGGGCATCCCCTACGATACCACTTACCTGGAGGGCGATTGTAACCCTATTTCTCGCGAACAGGGCGTCGGTCTTCTTCAGGTTAAACTCATCGAAAAATTCTTTTGCCTCGTCCAGGTAACTCGTCTCGTTGGTGGCCAGGTACATCCAGAGAGCGGCGTTTGTGAGTTCGTCTTCGTAATCCCCACCCCTGGAGTACAAATATCGTTAGAAATATTGTGTATGAGGTAGGCTGACTGTGAGGCCTTCATTTGTTGAACGCAGTTCAAGCACAAAAGGGCAACAGGCATTTAGCGTTTAAGTGCTGTGTTGTCCGTTACAATGTTTAAACATAGACAGTAGAGAACTACTGTTTATGGTGTAAGGGGAATGCCGAGTAAAGTATATTGACAGACAGCTGTAGCTGTTGATCTTAGCATACATCACAACCCAGGAAAATATATATGTATGTATGTATGTATGTATATAAAAGTATGTATGTATGTATGTATGTATGTATGTATGTATGTATGTATGTATGTAT
>LD352221.1:0-14127 GCA_001465055.1 Ptychodera flava | reverse complement strand
TTTCAACTCTAATACCTTCTCTGTCTATAAATAGACACGAGAAGGTAAAAAACACCATGCACACAACCAAAGTGGTTTATTTAAAGACCATTTCTTTATTGTTGTAAAGCACTGCTGTTTTTAGAAAATTCTGACTTAAAACAGAAGTATTCTGAAAGTTGAGAAAAGCAACATACTGAAATAAAGTTTTCTTTCACTGAAACATGCATCAGGTAAAGCTACTTGGATATTCTATTCACATGCAAATGTTTCTTATCTGCATTTTCCTTGCATACTCAACTACATGTGAATGAATTCAATGTTATTTTTCTACCCCATACTTTGCACTAGATGCCTACCAATGCGGTTTTCTATATTGCTTACAAATACAACGATGATAAAAAGCGGTTGAAAAGACTATATCAAGAAAAATACTCTAATATACAGATTTGTTTATGACTCTGTGCAGTACTCTGTGCAGTACCAATGGCCATGCATGTTCTGTTAAATACACTTGTAAATAATCAAGCAGTGTTGGCAGTTTTGATAGTTCGGAATTCCTCGCCTGTATGTATGTGTGTTGCAACCCTTAGCGTGTATGCGAGTATGCCACGGTAAAAAGCGCCCTCTGTGGTAGAGTTGCCTGTGTAGAATTTTGCAACCCTTATCAAGTATGCAACAGTACAAAGCGCCCTCAGTGGCAGAGTTGCCTGCGCAGAATTCTCACTGAAAATTCAATGAATGTTTTCAGCCAATTATAAATTCAAGCAGTTACATTCTATCCTAAAGTTGCTGAAAGGTAATGACTTTAACTTAACCCTTCCATCACAATGGTTTGGTCCAAACCCATTGTTATCAATGGTGAATATGGACCTGTTTACTGGAAATGGGGTGAACAGGTTAAGTGCTTATTTGACTTATTTGATTAAATGAAATTGCAATCTTGTAGAGCGGCTTGCCCTCAAAGTTAAGTTTTGTTGGTTCAAAAAAATGTACATATTAAAGATATAAGTATAATTAATAAGGTTTACCCTCAAAAATGTTCAAAAATTCTGTAATTGACTACAAGAAAGCAGAAACACCAGTTATAACTTTTTTTTTGGTTAACTGTTTGTTTGTAATGCTCCTTTTTAAAGTTACAAGTGACTGCAAGTCCCTCAAAACAAAGATACGTCAGTAAAAGGAAATATTTTCCAAAGTTTTGCTTCTGTTCTAAGCACATTTTAAAATGTTCCTCTTAAAATGTCTTTTTTGGAATTCCTTCAAAAGTAATGGAAAACCCTGTGCTTCTGTTTATCCTTCACACTAGTCTGTCACAATGCTTAACCCTTTCTCCGCAAATGGTTTAGCCCGAGATCATATTTGCCAATGGCAAGTGTGGACTTGTTTACAGCGAAATGGGGTGAACAAGTTAACTATACATTAAGGTATAACGTGCACTGTACAAGTTCAACGACCATAAAAATCTGGAGTTGAAAATGAAGAAAGTCTTGTAAGCGGTCCAATTTTGCACAAGAATAAATCAAAATCGACCACGACTACGTACAGTCTGGGTTTCCCTTCACAGATTTGAATGCTGACATCAGAAAATATTATAAAGTACAAATTTAGAACAATGTAAGTTTGGAGTCTAAACATAAGCTTAGATTGCTCATGTGGCCAGCTTATGATGCGTAATGAAATGACAGGTACAACATATCTCTTTAGTCTCTTTAAAGTACATTTACAGCATTTAAAAAGCTACAGAGACTACACACTCCTTCAAAAGCATTTGCTATCTGTATTTGCAGAACTACTGTGTACGAGTGCACTGAAAATATCTGCCCTGTCCTTCCGTGTGGGGTTCTCACAAAATCATGTTATCACCTTGGACACAATGCAGTAAAACTGCTGTACCCAACATACTGTAAACATGCTAAAGATTAAGCTACAGTGTTCCACCACTCATGGTAAAAAAAGTGATTCATTTTGGTGCTAGGAATATGGAGGGTACAAACAGGATTCGAAACCAGTGCCTTATGGTTTGCAGTACGTACTGTAAAAGTTGATGCCACTGTTTAAGGGACAATGCTCTCTCTCTCTTCTGATAGAGTGAGAGTTCACTTGTTGGTCTGAGAGAAACCATCCGTAAGCGAATGTTTTCCGGGCTGCAGGATCTTGTGCTAGAACATCCGATACCTTGAGGACGGCATCTGTTACCTGCAAACTGGTGGTGTCCATTTCAGACATGATGGGTCAATCTGTTTCACGTCGTCTTTCTTCTTACTCTGTTTGGCCATGTGTTCATTGATCAAATCCTGTTTGGGGGCGGTTTGGGGAGAGGAAAGACACCAAAAGCAAAGAGCATGTCAATATGTGTTCAAATCTTCATAAATTAGTACCCCTGCCTTGATTTTATTTTCCCATCATTCTAAAAGCACTCGCTGCAATTTCAGAATTTTGGTGTATTTTCTCAAGGTAGCCTTAAAACATCTTTTATGCTCTTAAAAATTTGCCATTCTCAATGTCTCTCTGCTTTCATAATGAATCCTGTGTCACGGCGGTTACAAACAAATGAACAACCAAATCAACAAATGTAAATTGAGATGATAGATTTGGATTCAAAAAATAATACATAGAACTTCATATGAAGTTTGATACAACAGCTAAAGAAATTCCTACCTGTCTTTTCAATACCAGATGTTTTCCCTTCCAGTACTTCAACATCTGTAAGGCTTGCAGTGTACTGACGATGTCGTACGGGTTGACGCCAGTCTCTTGACTTATGTCTGAAAATACAGCAGAAAGCAGTCAGATGACATGACCTGCTAGTTTTTGTAATACTGTCAGCAATACTGAAGTAAGGAATGGCAGCTGACTCAGTGAGGGCTTTGTAAAGTTGTCAGTCATTGGTCCATCTATTTAATGATTCATTGTTAGCCCAATCAGTGACTTTGTACAACTGGTATTGAAAACTTACAACCAATCAGATTATGCCTTATGTTAGGTGGATGTCAAATTAAATTGAAGTGATGTAACATGTTAACTAAAGTGTCTGAACTTCTCTTTGTACTGATGATAACAGTTTTCTTATTTCCTTTGCCCTTTGTAACTTGCATGTTTAACCCTTCTACCAACATGGTTTGGCATTAAACTCATTCTTGCAAATAGCTATTTTTGACTTGTTCAAAGGAAATTGGGGGGAGGGGGATGGGGGGGACAGGACAAAAGTATATTGTCAATCAGTGCTGTGGACTTAATTTCTCATGGAGAGCAATCATGATGTTTTCTGTTAATATTTAACGCTGCTAACTGAATACATAATACTTCCACTCACTTGGAGAAAGTGTTGTTGGTAAAAACAAAAGATCACAGAGAACTGAACAGTGGTGGCGCCAAACACTGCACCAGCACACTGTTTATTCTGTACAAGAGGTGCAGATTCTGTAAGGACACCTGCACAGAGGGAAAGCTTGTTTGTAATTTTCTTCATGTCTCCCGGTAATGATAGGTACACTTTGTAGAACTCTGATGAACACGGCAAAAGTTTCCACTATTTGCAGCTCACCTTTGATTGAAATCTCTCTGTCTGGGTAATTGTCAAGATATCGCAGCAAGATATCTTTCCAGTAGCTTCTGTAACTGATCAGGCCAAGATCTGACAACGGTTTCTCCGGTGATCCTATCTTTTCCTCCTTTCTTGTTAGTAAGTAACCTAACAAAGTATCAAGAGAAAAAAGTATTGTTCAATTTAAAAATTATGACCTTGTCTCCAGTTGAAAATTGACTGAGAGCAACGGCCCGGGGACATGAACGGCAAAATGACTGCATCATCGTAGCACACAGTATACAGTGAGCTAAATCAGGGCAAAGATGGTCTACAGCAAAATTTAATATCATAGTTTGTTTTCATCAGCATTTGTTATTAGTCTAAACATCAAATGGGATAGTTGTTCGACGTTTGATGGGATAGACTACTGGTTTAAAATCTTTAAATAATTTTTTCACCGGTAGAATGTCCCTCTGTCCACAAGGTTCTTGAATTTTATTCTGACTATAAAATAAAGCTGCATGCATGGTAATTGTTTACGCTTGAGCATTTCTCTCTCAATATTTACGTAAAATGTGACAATTGTAAGTATCCACATATATCTATCAACATTTCAGCTCTTTCAATTTTTGTGGATCCAGTTGCACCCCTTTCAAAGCCATGGTTTAGCCCAAACCCCATTGTTGTCAATGGTGGAGTGTGGCCTTTCATATAGGAATAGGGGTGAGCTAGTTATCGGCACTGCTGGCATCAGCATTTAGAAAGGTCCTTGTGTCTGGAGTATACACAGCTTACAATATTCATAAATCAATGTTCTGCCTCCACAATGAATGAATAAATGAATGAAATACCAGGGGAGTGTCTTGGTGGAGCAACAGCGCCCCCTACAGTTGAAGAAGCATAGTTGACAATACTGCATCTGAGCTTGACTAACTGTGTAGTCATTTGGCATTTGTCTGTATTTCAGTAAAAATCGGGAACTTACTCAATTGTTGAAATCTCTTTGCTTGTAAAAATAAACAGTTTCTCTTCTTTTGCTTTGTACACTTTCATTTGTATTTGTCTGACGAAGGCGGTACGAAGTGGTATGCTTTTATGATCACACTGCCTCGCACAGGATCATGCCAATATCAACATGCTCTTACACAATCAGGCCGACATCAAGTTGATACACTTTGCTGCAGTTCACTCCTTCAACTAATCAAATGAAGAGACATGATATGAACAGACTTGTAGAGAGTCTATGGCAGAGGTACAGATTTAAGATTACTTACTGAAGTCGATGAGCATTTTGCCGAAGCCCTGTCTCATATACTGTGGCAGTGTCAGGATACAAGATACGTTGTAGTTCAAAAAGGAATTCTTTTCCTGAAAGATCATGAGAGACAACAAAATAAAACAACAATAAAATCTCTTTTGTTGTACATATGCATCCCTGACAACTGATCCGAGGTCAAAATGCAACTACCTGTCCATAGTTAAATTGACAACAATATATTATAATGTTTAGATCAGAAGCATTTCAAAAATAAATGGGAAGACTTTGACAACACCTTTGGGACTTAAATAGAAAGATGATTGGAGAAAACATGATATTACAAATTTATTCTCAGTGTGAACCCTTTCACAAATCAATATTCGACAGGACAAACCTTACATTTGTGTAAGTTATCCTTGGCTGTAGATATAGAGACATGAAATATTCTGACCTCTCTCAGTTTTGGATTATCAGAAATTAACTCGAACATAAAACAAAGGGGATTAACCCTAATTATACTGCGAAAAGCAGTCCCATTTCATTATTAAGGAAATGTATTTCTACATTAGAATTAATCTAGGCTTTTCGAAAGAAGCACTCTTTGTATTAAATTCCCCACTTATGGTGATTAGCAGGGTTCTTCATACACGTCTGTCAGTGTCTTTTGTCCTTTCAAGAAGGAAACTAGAACGCTGCTTCTCCCCCTGGGCGATTGCAATGGACGGATATTACAGTGTTAGGCTTGTTAAGATAGACTGTGCCTCGGGGGACAGATTTTTCAGGCTTTCAAACTTTTACACTACCTCTATGGTCTAGCTACCACTTGCGGGTGTTCATTTTGTAAACCAATGAGTAAAATAGAATTTTCAGAACAACTGGCTAGTTTTTGTGAAAATTGAAATTTTTTTTGGTCTCTTCAGAGTTTACACAGAGATGGCAGCCATTTTGACTGTCAAGGTTCAGTTAATATTTGATTTTTGTTCTCTTTGATATTGCAGAACAATTTGAGATAAAACCTGTCACACAGAAATTTTCAGAAATTTCTCAACTAAATCAGCCGGTTAAGAAATGTTGTGAGTTGAAGGGCAAGCTGGTCGCGATGTTAATACAGTGATCCAAAGACTTACGGATACCTTGGAGAAGTAGCCAATCACATGGCAGCCAGTGTTGTCGGCCTCTGTCATCACGTAGAAGAGGAAAGGTTCCACGTCGTAGTAGAGTGTCTTGTGGTCCAGGAAGAGCTTGGCAAGCAGACACAGGTTCTGGCAGTACATCTGTTGCAAGAAATGTACACAGTTAGTGTTCATTTCTTGACTGTATGTATCCCTGTAAATTTGTGCCCATATGTTTGTAGAATTTGAATTTTGAATCGTCACACCCTTTTTCGCCACCATGGTATGGTTTGGCCCTATGCTGGCAACACTTACAATATGATTGACTGATTAATATCAAAGGCCACCGAAGAAAGATCACTTTTACACACACAAAAACTTGGTGAAGGCAATTTGACCTGCAGGTTCCCGCCACCAAAAATCAGATATGGCTATCACGTACTTTTATTAATCTATTAAAGACAAATTGTTCCAGTTAATGTTTAACTAAAATTACCATGCAAATGGCCAACAGAACTGACAGTGTAAAGATAGCTACAGTCCAGCTCAGAACTCACTTTCCGACCTCGTAAACGCGAGGCTAACGCAGAGCTAACGCAGCGTTAGCGAGCTCTGTGACCCTGCGTTAACGCCTATTGTTAAGCCAAACAAAAGAAGCTAACGCGCGCTAACGCACAACAATGGCTGGTGGCCTACCCTGAATATTCATGATTAAATGGTTGACACAATAGCTAGTGGCGCATGAGATTTTCAAACTCAAAATAAAATGTTGTAGTTGGTGAAAAACTGGATGAAATCGAATTCCAAGCATAAACAGTGGGAAACATTGCATGCTCTAAAGGGGGTATATCTCAGAAGTACGTAAACTCTTTAATAATTTCACATGCCGATTTTAACTTCACGTAGGCGACCTAAAGCATGGACGTAAAGTCATGTACAAAGGTTGGAAAATGAACAAATTACTTCAATAGTTGCAATTGTCATTGTTCAAAACACAGTGAACGTTTTGTTTCTCCATGTCGATTTTGGTACGTAGCAAAACATCAGTAAGAAAGTGTCATTGACAGCGGTCCTCCGAATTATTATTATACAGGGACAACTGAAAGTTGATTCCGGGCAGGTTAAATGTCACCCTTGGCTTCCCGATCGGGCAAGTGAAGTTTGCTGTTGAGCGGTAATGATTTTATGATTGAGTAAATAAACATTCACTGGGTCCCAGTGTCTGGCTGTCTCATGTGTCTGGGACTAGTGCATTCAAAAGGTCAAAAGGTCATGAGGAGCTGTTCTATTAGTAAGTCACACTCCCTCACATTCAGTCATCCGCATTGATCATGTCAATGCGTACATGGTGTGTGGTAATGGGAACTACCGGTAAATGGAAGAGCCAGTATCAAAAGATAGAATGGTCTTGAAACATAGGAAATCACTCCCTCTGGAGAAAAATCAATGTGTGCTCACTGCCTTTCAATACAGGGTTTTAAAAGCCTGTCACAAGGGGCGTAATGAGCAATGAATAGAGCAGCTCTCTAGTTCCTCGTAACTTCGCTGTCTCTGTCGAGTTAATCAGCGGCTGTTCACAATGGCAAAACAAATGACCTTGATCTCATTCAAATTTCACAAAAGTCGTGAAAAGGATGACTGGAACTCAGTTGAAAATACTGGGGAAGCGAGAAACACTAAAGGAGATCGTAGTGGTGGTGATGAACAAAGACAAATTCCGGGAAAAGGCAAGGAGATCACTGAGGACGCCACAGCAGCAGCGTGTGCTCCTGCCACTCGGAGTACCGATACTGCAGATTTTTCTATGGGCAAGTTAAAAGTAACTTGCACTTGCCCAAAGGGCAGGTGCTCAGGAAAGTTAATTTCGAGCCCTGGAATATATTGATATCGTTATTGTCCACTGAAGACTTTCTGAAAGTTTTTAAATAAAATTAATACTCTGAATAACTGCTGTTCAGATTTTTTAAATATTTTTTTTTTGGAAAAGGGGAGGGGAATAAAGAAATTATCGGAAATCATTGTATCGGAGTCATTATTTACTTCAAAACCATTTCGCGAACTTTACTTCTTTCCATATCTGTTGGATTACGAAAATTACCGCCTTTAGAACTTCAGGATGGGAACAGTTTTTAATGAGAGACTTTATAGACATACATGACGCCACTCAGAGCAAATGTACGTAAACAGCAGACATTGTCCTCGGCCTATTATTCATTAGCGATAGCGTCTACGCACTAATCAGGCGATGGGTCACAAAGGTCATCGAAGTATGCAACAATTTACAGTAAAGATTCGCGTCGGCATGATTGTTTAAATAATTGCGATCACGTTGCTGGTGTATACTATCAAGTTCGGAAACACTTTTAAAGTAATAAAAATATTTTTTTTACAAAAATAATTCCGTAATTTTTTGAAGGAATCATAAATCCATGAACTTAACGTTTCGAATCTGCAACTGGATTATTGTTTAGATGAACTCAACCACGCTGAAACAGGGTACTGTTAACATTGGCGGCATTTTCCCCACTGCCAACTTCAGTCATAACTTCAGTGCAATAGGTAGGCTTAACGAAAGAACGATGTCGCTTCTAGCATCAACGTGTCAGCCTTGATGCACGGATACATCAGCACCGGTCAACAGTCAATGGTCTAAACGTCGCATGGTCGCTATGGAAACCAGCAGTTTCCAAGAATAGCAGGCGAATTCCTCGAAGCATTATGCTCCCATGGGACTTTGTCGGACCACGGTCCACAGGCGCTCCTTAGTTGGGTAGTCTGCTAAGTGGATCGATTTTCGGATCGATCTATTGATCCCGTAGTCGATATGCCCGCCACTGCAACCTAAATACTCACAAGGTGTGCAACACAGTCACTCAAAAAACACACCATCCGATTTGTAAACTGGCCGTGCGCTTGCACAAAACATTCAGAACTACACTCCCATATACCTAGTTGGATCACAAATTTAACCATCTCGTCGAAAATCACGCCGATGAATGTGTTGCTCGCATCATCTTGAAGAAATTGGCCGTGTTTTGAGACCAAGCGCAGTGAAATGTGGCCTGCAGAATGATTCTACCATTTGATGTAATTTTTTCCTCTACTGATTGGCTAATCAACGGACAAAACAAAGGTCATGGCAAAACGTCACTGGTGTAGTATAGTTGAACCAATCAGCAGTGGAAAAAATGACGTCATATGGTAGAATCGTTCTGCAGGCCGCATTTCACCGCGCTTGGTCACAAAACACGGCCGATTTCTTCAAGATGACGCGAGTAACACATTCATCGGCGTGATTTTTGAGGGGATGGTTAAATTTGTGATCCAACTAGGTATATGGGAGTGTAGTTCTGAATGTTTTGTGCGAGCGCACGGCCAGTTTACAAATCGAGTGGTGTGTTTTTTGAGTGACTGTGTTGCACACCTTGTGAGTATTTAGGTTGCAGTGGCGGGCATATCGACTACGGGATCAATAGATCGATCCGAAAATCGATCCACTTAGCAGATTACCCAACTAAGGAGCGCCTGTGCCACGGTCCCACAGAGGGCTTTCAATTCGACAAAATGGAATTATTCACGTTTTTTATCTGTCACTTCTGAATGTCAAATACATGTTGACTACGAAATTAGTTCAGTCAAGTCACGTCAATTTGTAAATTTTTGTACATTTACATTTCAATGTATGTTTGACTCGTCATGAAACAAAGGTCGCAGTTCTGGTCCAAGGACGTTCACGGAGGAGACACTTTCGACTGGAGTCTAACCCGAAAATGTTTAATATTTTTTACAGCCGATAGACGCAAGTTGCTGTGAAGACCAGCAGCCCAAAACTGACAGAAATAGTCTGAGATTTAGTTCTTTAGTATGTATCGCATCGATATAACTTTCAAAAAAAAATGTTACATGCTTTTAACTTTCTACAAACTGTGCAGGGACGGTACATCGTAATACAATACAGGACCTGTATAAATGTTTAGAACTTCTGTCGTCATATTTCCCGGTCGGACAAAGCCGCCTGCTTTAATTCACTGAAACCTAGAATTGTATTTTACACGATGACTACAGAGGCAGATTCGGGCTTAGCGGTAGCCATATTTGCTTGGAAATTCCTGATCGGACAGGGCATGCAGTTTGCAATCTGGATACTTTCGCGACTTATAGGTCATTTTGGAATTTGATTTTCTCGTTTCACATTCTGGCATCTCAGTGCCCAATTTAGTCGTAGAGTGTACTACTGACCCTCTTTAAACACAGTGCATGCGTGATGGCTCAGATATTTTTGAAAACAGACACGCACCGGACAGACCGCAGATGTATTTTTGTACATCAATGGACCACGGTCCCTCAACAAAACTCGGCCTTGGCATCTCAGCAAAATTGTTTGCCGATTCGGCTACCTTCGAAACTTCAGTCCGATTTTTTTTTGCGACAAACACGGCAGAATTAGCACGAAAAATCAGTAGGCCTAAGCCAATGAAAACACTTGCATTTTCCTACGACATCACCGCTGACTTTACTTCAGTATGATAGTGACTCGATATTGCTAACTGCAGTGTCTACTATAGACAGTCGGATCCAGAGCAAAGTCGTTCGTGTAATCGTAAAAAGTTCAGAACAAAAAATACAAGCTGTTGATTTAAAAAACACATTTTATTTCGATCCTAGTTGTTACTTCTTGGTCGCTCTCGTTTCCTTACCTGTGTAAAAAGGATGCGTTGTTTTAAATACAACAAATTGACCGGGCAACAATTCAAAACTTGCTATTCTTCACCCTCCCTAATATAAAATAGTTTACAATACGGTGCTTCTATGTATCAGGTTTCGCCATCATGCTTTCATGTACGATGTCTACTCTACGGCAAATGACGGACGAATTCATTCAGAAAATTCCACTGGCATATTGCATAACAATGTGTTCTGTGCCTGTGATATTACTAATACTGTGTCATGAACATGCTTTCATGTACGATGTCTACCCCCCGGTACTCTACGGCAAATGACGGACGAATTCATTCAGAAAATTCCACTGGCATATTGCATAACAATGTGGTCTGTGCCTGTGATATTACTAATACTGTGTCATGAACATGCTTTCATGTACGATGTCTACTCTACGGCAAATGACAGACGAATTCATTCAGAAAATTCCCCTGGCATATTGCATAACAATGTGGTCTGTGCCTGTGATATTACTAATACTGTGTCATGAACTTTATTTATTGTAAATGGCCACAATAATGTTCACTTGTTGCAATTTTTCACAAAGCACATCCAACCATAGTCTACACGTCCGCACGTCCATGTTCCAACCTTAGACCATGATCCGTCAAATGCCAGCACAATGACAGGTTCTGCGTGGACTGTACTGTATGTGTTACCGGCTATTGTTCTATGCTCCGCGCCGTGCGTTAGACTAATGAGGTCCGTTCTGCGCCACTGTGCGCCACAATGCGTTACTATGCGTTGGCGACCAATTCACACCTTTCAGAACGCGGCGTTAACCCTGCGTTGGTGCTGCGTTAACGCTGCGTTAGCGAATCGGAAAGTGAGTTTTAAGCTGGACTGTAGCTGTCTTTGAAACCTGAAAATCTATGTGTGTACAGCATGCTAATTTTTTTTTTAACATGAATTTTGACTTCATCTTAAATATCAGTCCATAATGTGCATTCAACCTGAGCAAAACCAGTGTAAGAGCTTGATAATTATTGAATCAACACTTGAAATTTACTGCCGATGTGCAGCATGCCCGGAAGGTCATATCTGATTGGTTGATTGTCACTATTCACAGGAGCTTAGGGAGTCTTTTTGTATTATTTAATTATAATGGTAAGATTCAGCCACCTAATGGGATATCAGTTTCCGAGACGCTGCACATCAGCCCGAGATTTAAGGTAGAATGCGCCTCAGGGACAGGTATTTGGACTCTCAAAGTTTTACAATTCTTTTCTGATGTTGGGGGGGGGGGGGTTCATTTTGAAGCCCTTTTAGAATGAAAAACTGACACTTTCTCAGTTTTTAGAAAATTAAAAATTTTATTTTTCTCCATAGAGATAACACAGGGATGGTGGTCATTTTGAATTTGAAATATCAGTAAATATTGGGAATTTTTGGTTTCTCTAGTACCAAAATTTGCACTGTGATTCCCGATTTTGATTGTTGGTTTTGAAAGTGAATGGTTGAAAGATTCCTTTAGAAAAATTTGAGTGAAAGTTTAAGAGGTACCCTCTGTGGTGTCACAAAAAATGCAGGTTTTGAATAGAGATATCATCAACGCTCTATGTTCAGCTCAGAGTGTGTCTCTCTACTGACAACTTTCATGTGTTACCATTTTGTATCATACTTTCATTGAGTATGTTTGTTGCTGACGGGATTAACAGCAGTGCGTGCAAACATGAGGAAATAGCATTTCAATTAGCATAAACAGGAACCGTTAATGATCGGTATTGTGCAATCTCGTCCTTGAAGGAAGCGTACGGAGGAAACGCAAATTTGTGCATCCTGTCAGATAAGAATGTGTCTCGTGAATACATATTCACACTCTGAAATTTTCACAAAACTCTTCCTCTCTGCTCCTTAACTACGGTACTTGTATGGATTCATTTTAAAGCTTGTGCGGTAAGTGAAGTTTTATTTTCTGCGCAGAGATACCTTAGGCACGACAGCAGATTTTTGATTATTTGTTTCTCTAGAACAAAATTTTGCGTGGAGAAGCCCTGATTTTCATTATTGATTTTGATATACAATGGTATTGTGTCTTTTAGAAAAGTGTGAGTAAATGTTTAAATCTTTCAATTCCAGGGTGCTCACTGCAATTATAGCGTTTGACTTCTTTCCAACTATCACATTATGTATCCTTGGACTGGTTGAAAAAATTTATATTGTGTGTATCTGTGCAATTTTTTCTTTCAATTTTTGGAAATGTACCGGTAGTTATTTGGCATACCATGTGACTCATGGCTGTAACTGATTTTTACAAATTCGTCTCAACCAAACAATATTCTGCTTCACTATTGGCAACTCTAGCCCTCTGGATTAAAATCAGAGATGGGCTACGTAGGACCAACACTTGCCAGGTTTCAGAGACTGTTGTCAAGTTTTAATTCTAAATTTGCAACAGAGTGACAAAAACTAGACTAGACTCCTGGCCTTTAAGAGAAGGACACAACCGAGGGACTAGACTTTATGCCTTTAAGCAAAGGATGGATCGTAAAACCTGCGAAAGACTCAGTAACTAGTAACAACCTATGCATGTGATCTTTGAGAAAAACACCAAGTATTTCTCTGTAAAGACATATGAAGGAGAGAGACAACATCAGGCCTAGACTCCTGGCCTTCAGGTAGAATGTGCCTCAGGCACAGATATTCAGATTCTCAAAGTTTTAAATTTCTTTTCTGATCTACCCTTTGCAGGGACTCATTTTGAAGCTGTAAGAACGAGAAAATTTTCAGCATCTTGAATTTTTTAATTTTATTTTTTCCCATAAGAGTTAACAAAGAGATGGCAGCCACTTTGAATTTCAAATTTTGGAATAATTTTGGTAATTTGTTTCTCTAGTACCAAACTTTGCAAGACGACTCCTGATTTGTATTCTTGATTCGGTGAAAGGTTAAAAGTTTCATTGAGGAAAGTTCAAGCAAAAGTTTTAAGTCTTTCTCTTTCGAGGCCACTATGATATATGCAGTGACAATGAAAGGTGTAGAAACTTGGCCTTTAAGTAAACACTGCAAAGTTTTATCCATCATACCTTATTTTTCATCCCGTCGACTTCAAACACTGATATGTTTCCCTTTCGGTAGATTTCATCTCCTGGAGGATGACGCCAGACGCACTTTGCCATGTGTCTCCGCAGGATGGTGGCAGTCTTCATGTACTTGAGACAGAACTCGCACAGGTACAGCTTTGAGAGCCGCGAGTACTCCTCGGGGTACGGGGACGAGTACCAGGTATCCAGTTCGTACTTGCCGAATTCTATGGACTTGACGCCGGTCTCGAAGATCAAGCTGTGACAGCTGTTTTCCTGGGAAAGTGCGATAGGAAACAGGGGTTCTAGTTGCTGTACAGCTAGGCTTTGTTTTGGACAGAAGGCCTGATATGCACACAACTTTAGGAAATGGTGGTGTATTTCTAGTAACACACAGCCCCTTGGGTAATAAATAGGCACTACCCCTCATAACTATGCTATACTAACAGTTCATTAAAAACTATCTACTGTTGATTGACCAATCAGAGTGCTCAATTCAGGGTGTTT
>LD352218.1:35521-64605 GCA_001465055.1 Ptychodera flava | reverse complement strand
AAATGAATAAAATGGGTGTAAAATTCTTACTTAATCCCAGTTGTCCACGTTTACTTTACTACTTACAAGTAAGGCACCTTAATTTTAAAAGTTTCTCTGTACTTTTCAAGTACGGCTAGTTTTCAATCGGGTTCGAACCCACAACATACGGCATCAGTCGCCTAGCGGAGAGGCCACAGAGAGAACCGCTCGGCTAAATCTCGCCACTCCCAAAAAAGAGTGGTTCAATAGCCGGCTAAGTTGTTACATTTTTCTGACTGAGACCGTTCCACACGTTGTAGAGTTCGTGAAGCAATCATACACGCATGCTCACTATCACACATCGCACATACAAACTTTATTGAAGCAAAGAAAAGAATTTCATCGCTTTAACTACGGTGGACAAAAAAGACAATAGCCGCGCTGTGTTAAAAAAAATGACCGCGCTGTGTTAAAAAAAGCGCCGCGCTGTGTTAAAAGCGCCGCGCTGTGTTAAAAAATGTCAGCGCTGTCTTAAAAAAATCGCCGCGCTGTGTAAATCGCCGCGCTCTGTTGAAAAAATGTCCGCGCTGTGTTAAAATCACTGCGCTGTGTTAGAAAAATGTCCGCGCTGTGTTTAAATCGTCCAGCTCCCGCTGCATCGGGCAACACACTCTGCACAACTGTTCGTCACAGTTGCAGTCATCGCAGGTCTGGATTCTTTCAAAACTGCTTTTTTTCTGGTACAAAATTAACGTCCAAATTATCCATGAAAAATAGATCCAAAACTACACTGTGCCACCTCTAGTCGTGACGGTCGATACCGTATACGCGTACCGCGAGGCCGCCGTACAGAATGAGATAAATCTATTTTTAGTATGCCAAAAAAGCCAGGACTATTGTTCTTATGTAAATTTACGAAAAAAATTGGTAATGTTTTCTTTTGATTTGAACTCTTGACCCATTTTCTGTGTGACTGCAGCAGGTATTTTTTGACAAGTACCGGTATAATAAGTGTTCGTGTTGCGTGCGAATAAAATGTAATATCGATATCTGTACGTAATCCCAACTTTAAAAATGCTCGGTCTCGGGAGCAGAATTTCCGACCTTCGATCTATCGGACATTCGTTTTCTGCATTTCCCACCCATGTGCCCTGACTAAAGTTACTCAACTCTGTTAACACAGCTATAGTCTGCATTGATTCTTTTGAGTCCTCCTACAACTAACTCAAGCCCTACAAGTAAGACAACAAAGACACGCAAGTTGATATAATATAATAACAATAACCCCCTTCGATTTTGGTACAATTCGCTCCATATAGCACTCGCCTATCGGCTCTTACTATATGTCGCGCATTGTACCAAAATCTCGTGTATACCCTCCTGCGGCGGGGGTTATCGCTTTTCTGATGTAATTCTTGGTGTGTCCATTGAAAAACAAAATATTGTGGACAAAAATACTGAATTAAATCAGCAAATGCTGACAATCACTTGCCTTTAACATTAATCGCTTAGTTATGTTAAAGTATGTATACCTTAGTTTTCACATGCACATCACTGACTTTATTTCAAAGTTACACAACCTTTAGTGATAAATCCAGAGATACATGAATGTGTTGAAATCTTTGTCCAATCATAGGGGATCCTTGTTGAGAGAATGGTTGGGCCAATTGATCCTGTCCATGACTTGAAATGTCCACTGGACCCGGCAGAAGTGGTGGCTGGACCTCTGGTGTTGGCATTTGTCGTGGTAGATATTGGCGTGGTTCAGTCATGAATCCCTGGGATCGATATCTATTCTGAGCAAATGTATGTATCCCAAATCCCCGAGAGGGATATGTTTGTCGGATATTCCGGGATGATATTTCAGAACCTGATCTTGCCCTAGTGCTAGCATGTATGTGTTGTTCATGCAGAAACATATGGGTGCAGGATCATGGCCTGCTGAAGATTGGACATGATGTATTTGATGTTGTGACTGATACAATATTCCATAATTTGGTGTTTGCAATGGAGCTGATGAATGGTACTGCTGTAGATCGTGTAGCTGGATGTATCCAAGGATTCACTGCCTAATCTGATGAAGGCTGGCCCTGAATTTGGTGATGTGGAGATGGGATTAATGGTTGGATATTTTGTATAGTAGAGATTGGCATGAACTGCTGTTGCTGCTGTGGTGATTCACTGTCTTCTCTCTGTCTTCTTCCATAAAGTCTCTGAAAAGTTATAAAATATTGTGAGCTGGAAATTGTGACAATAAAGATCTAGTAGATGTTGAATTTGGAAAATCAATAAGTTAGGATTGAAGTACAATTTACTTGTGTCTTTCAACACTTTAGAATGATATATTCACAGTGCGTTAAGGTTCCAAGACAAGAAATCGACCTTTTTTAACTAACAATTCTCTAGTGGTTAATAAGCTCAGAATCCCTGTAAATTATATATCTTCTGAAAGCCAAGATATAGGGAAACATTTTGGTAACATTAGTGTCACCAGTGTTTACATAACTATCACGTGACAGGCAATTAATTTGCATAACCTTTCAAAAATCGGTTTTCCCTATGTTTTGTCTCAATACTTCAAAATATCTCACTCAAACTTGCCGGAATGCAATCTGTCGCAACGCTCTTTAAAAGCATGTCTCAAATTTTTTATATCTTGCTTAGTTTTTTTTTAGCACAATTTTTAAGAAATCAGCTAGGGTTAAAGTCACCACTCTGGAAGTTTTTCTGGCATAAAATTTGTTTAAGAAGGTTTAAAAAATTCTGAGACACAGTTTGAAAGATATTTGAAACAGCTTGCACTCACACAAATTTCAGCCACATATCTCAATGCATTGAAACAAAACATAGGGAAAACCGATTTTTGAAAGGTTATGCAAATAAGCTGTCACATGATAGTTATGCAAACAATGGTGACACTATGGTAACCAAAATGTTCCTCTATATCTAGGCTTTCCGAAAATATATAATTTACGGGGGTTCTGAGCTTATTAACCGCTAGAGAATTGTTAGCTTAAAAAGGTCAGTTTCTTGTCTTGGAACCTTAAAGCCGCAATTTTCAATTCCAGGTTCTCGCATTAGTGGAGTTCTCCTCCCAGTTAAACACTTGGCCAGTACTACCGGTATGTTTGATTTCTATAACTGTACAGTAATTTAACAAACTGATCTCAACCTTTTGGCACCTTTTGTTAATCCTGCAAACAGAGTTTATACAAGCGTTTGATTGACAGTCGGTTCAAATCACCAACTGTTATTGATTCCCCACCACCAATTATTATTATTTTTTATGATTAGCTTTATTTCAGGATAAAAAACATTATCCCATATCAGTTAAAAAACAAGAAAAAAAAAACAAGGACAAAAAAGATTATAAAAGACCGGACAGAGATTACACACATCACAAAAAAAGATAATGCTCAACGGAAAAAAGACTATAAAATATAAAGTAGATCTCTGTACACTTTAAAAGCAGGCGAGTAAAAATACGCATCTGAGTTAAGTACTGCTAAAATAAGACCATTGCAACTTGTTTTCAAGCGTTCAAAAAAGTTATACATGAACTTTCGCCTGAGCTCCCCAAACGATGGAATGCTGTTAAGAACGAACATGTGACTTGCACTACAATCTCGTGAGTAACCCATAAGAATACGTAAGGAGTTGTTGTACGAAACTCTAAGATTGTTCAAACACTTTTTAGTGAAACAACTCCATAACTGGGAACAGTACATATTCACACAGTAAGTTCTGAACAAAGTTGCTTTAACATCAATAGAGCACTGTGAAAATTTCCGCAGTAGAGTGTTTGCTTGACCATAAAAACTCTTTGTCTGACGTCTGATAGCACTATCGTCACATTAGGAATCAGAGAAGATGTAGCCCAAATATGAATGTTCGTGAACGATACTTAGAGATCTCTCACCCAAACGAACAGGGGGTAGAAGATCGACTCTAATTGAACACTTACGCGGCATAAAATAAATACATTTCGATTTTTTAGGATGGTACACAATGTCATGGTCAACATCATAACTCTCGCAAATTGACACGAGTGAAAGCAGACTTGCAATTGACGGACAAAGAAGTGCCAAATCGTCAGCATACATAATGTGGTTGATTATTTTACCACCAATACTACAACCTTTAAAGCACGACTTTAAACGGACACTTAAATCGTCCATATACACGTTAAAAAGATAGGGGGGATAAAATGCCACCTTGACGAACACCATTGTAAACAGAAAAAAGTGAGGAGCAAGCCCCACCCCATTGAACAAAAAAGCGTTGCGTACGGTACCAAACCAGTAATATGCGAACAACATACTTGGGGAAACCCCGATCGAGAAGTTTCCGAAAAAGTGTCCAATGATTGACTCGATCGAACGCTTTTGTTGCATCTAAAAAGCAAACATAGACGTGGCTGTTATAGTTATGGTAATAATTAATCAATTCTTTAAGCAGACAAATACAGAAGTCTGTTGAGTGGCCATGTTTGAAACCGAATTGAAAGTCTTCTGTCGTAAGATATGCCTTAAATCGTTCAAGTATGACGGATTCAAGAATTTTCGATGATACAGTAGCTAGAGCGATAGGTCGATAATTATCTTTGCTAGTCAGATCGCCGGTTTTGTCTTTAACTAATGGCACAATGATAGTTTTCATAAAATTGTCCGGCAAAAAACCATGCGACAACATACCCGAGAGAGCAAGAGCTAGCATAACATGAAGTCTCTGGCTGGCATATTTGTAATGTTCACAGGAGAGGTCATCAACATCGGCAGCTTTACCACTCGGAAGACTAGATCTTGAAACATCCGCACTGCTAATTGTAAAGTCACTACATGAAAAGTCACCCGCGTTAATCAAAGATCGAACCGATTCTTCGTGAGAATTACTTTTCACGGAAGACAGCAAAGACGCATAATGATCTTTCCACATGTTGGCAATATTTTCCTGACCTGAGCAGCCACCGACCGTTGATGAAAGGGGAGGGGTATTGTTGACAGTACGAACTTTCTTCCAAAAGCCATTACAATCATTGTTGCTCAAGGACGATGCTAGGCTGTTTGCCCTTGCCACATTCTCGTTTCGCCTACAAATTCGAAGCGCATGCTTAAATCGTGCGCGAGCATTGCTCATAATATTATAAACTGGACCGTGCATTGGTTTTCCATATTCGAGCCATAGCTTGAAAGCATTCCTGGAGTGTTCATGGGCTTCCTTTACACAATCATTCCATCCGGGAACCATGGGCACAGACCTCCCTTTCCAGCAAACTCTTGATGCATCTGACAGGGCCTTAGTGATGTCACAATAAAAACTGTTAATGCATTCTTTGTGGTGGTTTGGAGTTACACTGAAGGTCACGGCACAATAATGCATTCGTTGGGATACTAACTCGATGAAGGAAAGTATCAGACACAGAGTTGAATTTATTTATGTCATTTTCGTTGACTTGGTCCCATTGTATGCGACTACCCGATGACTTGCTAGCTGTGACTGACCCTGATGCTAAACCGTCCAAAGAAGGGAGATTGTCTACAGCAATATTCAGAGACAAAGGAAAATGGTCCGAAGCAAGATAGTCTAACAAAACTTCAATTGTCTGTATACTGGCATGGGCTGAGGTGGTTGACACACAGTGGTCTAGCCATGACGTCGAATTGTGAGCATCACTTTGAATGTAAATTGGTTGTTGAGAAGAGCGCAGTCTGAGAGGACATACTGATTTTCTGAGCAAAAAGAAATTAACTCTCTGCCGAACGGTTTTTCAGGATCTGCGTTCCAATCTCCAATTACAAATACGGTATTACACTCGCTGGACTGAATAATGTCGTCAATTTTGGATAGGTAGTTCACATACAAATGGAAGTTGTCCGCACAATCAGTGGGCATATAAACACACAGTATAAGACAGTTTTTATCGTTGTAACGAAGAGACAAGCCAATAAGCCTGTCGTCGTCATACAAACACACTTTTGGAAGAGCGATTTGTGCCAGAGATTTTTTCCACATCAGACCTACACCGCCATAAGGCCTGCCAATTCTTATTCCAATATCATCGTTCAGAGTGGTCGTGCTGGAAGCATAGAACTGCTCATTAATGTTTGACAAGAGAGGAAGTTCCCTCTTAGACAGCCAATGTTCTTGTAAGACAATAATATCATGGTCATCACAAAGGCTTTGGACAGCTGTGATAGCTGATTTAATGCGACGGCAATTGTAGGAAGCAATGCGAAGTGTCATTTAGATTTTGATTGACAGAATTTTCTCACAAGAGCTCCGGTGGGCCAAACAGTGGCGTCTAGTAGTTTAGTATACTGGTCGTGGGGTGCTTCGACAAGAAACGAAGAATATGTGTCAAATTTAGTTTTAAGCTTTTCATATTTTGCTTCTATACCAGTTTTGTTTCTGATGTAGTTCTGCACAGCTTGATTATCTGTCGTAGGGAGTAGTCTGCTAACAAAGATGCATGCAGGGGGACGTGTATTAACAACCTTCAAGCAATCACCAGTGCTCGAGTCGGTACCTATCAGAGGCTTAGATCGTTTCGATCTGCGCTGTCTTCCAGTTACCACCATAAATGCATCATCATTAGTAGAGAATGAGGAGAGTGGATGCCCTTTAATAGCAGCAGCATCAGCAGCAGCGTAAGATGGAAAGCCTTGCGTAGGTTGTTTCTGTTCGTGATGATTCTGTCTTGTTGCACAATGACCAACGTTAACAGGTGTAGAGCTATTGTCCATTGATTTCTCTGGAGTTGTTGTATTATTAGTGTCAATAACAGAACGGTCGCCCTGCATAGGTATGTTGCGAACACCAGATGGAGTTGAGTTGCTTGATTGCTTACATAACATCTTTAGGTCCTGGACCTCTGAACGTAGGGTGTTAATTTCATCGAGAAGGTTCCCTTTGTTGTCAAGTGACATAATGTCTTTCATAGCAATCATATCTTGACGCAAAGTACGAATTTCCCGTAACATTGTTGAGATGTCCACATGAGTCATGTCTATGGGTGGTAGTTTGGATAATTCTTTGGCGACAAAGCATGGATATTGTCAGGGTCCGTCTCATGGATCATATTTATAATATCCTGCACATTATTTGCTTTCTTGTGCTGACCTTGGCGCTTTCTGTACCTTCCTGTTTTTCTTTCGTCAACGAAGTCAAATAATGTTCTCTTGGCTTTCTCAATTTCGTCATCGTTATAGTGCTCCACACAAAGTTTGATAATGATGTCGTTGGGTAAAACCGCAAGCTTGTCAATAATAAAGCGAAGGAGTTCATTAATGACAACTCCGTTACATTGATTCACACGTGATGAAACAGTGGGTGTTGCTCGAACATTGCTCGAATTTCCTTAAAAATCGTCTTCCAGTTGTGTTAGAATTTGAATATAACCCCAAAGTTTGATCGGCAGCAGCTGACCGCTTGGCAGTCTGTCTGCATTTCTGCGACTGGAAAAAACTAAAAAAGTGGCATTTTCTGGAGCATGTGCCCGCATGTAGCCTGTTTGGTGTTCATGCACTTACACAATGAACGCTGCCATAGCTTTGTGCCCTTTTAAAGGGATGTTCCACCTTTGAAATTCACCACAAAACACCAAAAAATAGCATCAATGACACTTTGCTCACATAAAGTTTGGTTACATGTGGCAAGCAGAATGAGTGTAAATACACGATATTCAATAGCTTCTATGCACCTAATAGCTTGTGATATTCATAGTCAAGTGCATTTGAACAAATTTTGATGCACTGTCCATTGAAGTATGTAATGGTTGGCACCTTGCAACTGTTAATCACACACAATAACACAATACCATTCAACCCAGTACATCATAACTAGTGATAAAATCAGCCATACCAAACTAAAGATATGTAATAATTGGCATTCTTCAGAGCTTCCACTGTTAATGGTGCTGCCACACACATACATTATAATTGTATGTCTCAAACTGCCACCAAGTTAAAAAAGCATTGCAGTGTCATAGACAAATAGGGAAAATTCCAAACACAAACATATGCATATATACTGGTATATGAAGAAGCGTGAAGCATGAGATATGTACATCTGTTTTAAAGCTATTCTAACCAAATTTAAAAGCATCAAATCAGGGATGTGTATAGAAGCCATTACTTGACTTACACAGACAAACAATTCCATAAATACATAATGACAATGGAAAGAAATACAATCCTTTCAAACCAAATTTCAAATCATTTTTTCATACAAAATTGTCATTTTTACATCCACAGTTATAAGAGTTGGTGATTAACAACCTGACCTTGTTGGATTAAGCAACAAAGTTTACTGACTGTACAGATAACACTTTTTATGAATATACAGGTATGTCGGGGTAGCTCAAACCCCCAACTGGGACCACCAACTGGGACTCTGAGTTAGCTCAAAATGCACTCTGGGACCGGTCTCAGTTGGCTTCCAGGACCGGTCCCAGTTGGCTTTGAAATGCACTCTTAGAAGGACCGGTCCCAGTTGGCTTCCATGAGGATCGGTCCCAGTTGGCTTCCAGGACTCAGGTCCCAGTTGGCTTCAAAATGCACTTTGCCATATGTGAGCCCCCAGTCCCAGTTGGCCTGCAGGACCAGTCCCAGTCTGCTTCCAGGACCAATCCCAGTTCAACTCTTTGACTGGCCACAGAGGTGAAATAAGTTAACCGAAACCATAATATTAATGGTAAAGAAGTTTCCCACCCCACTATATTGCTTTAGCAATCGTATGCACATGTTTTGTTCATGTTCCCTGTGCTGTTGTGAATATTGTGTATGTTGTTTGTGTGGGAAAGCTTAGCATCTCCCAGTTTCATTCTAGGACAGTGGTCTCATTTCAATTCTGGGACTCGTACCCCAGCGAAATGTCAACCGTGATGTACCATGATCAACAGGGTATTTGATGGTATTTGATGTTTGACCATGAACTACCATGGTTGGCTATGATATGAGACCACAGTAAGCAGTCAAATACCTTGGTCTATCACAGTTGACCACGGTCTATCATCGCTGATCTGTTCATGATTGTCGGCAACCATGGTCAACCATGTTATTTGATGACTGATTATAATTCTGACTATCGTTATCAATGATAAACTATGGTTGACCATCGTCCTAGAATGACCAATTTTCTTGACCATGTTTTAAATTTTTATTTTGGTTAAATTGTAATATTGCAAAATTCTCTTCAACAAATCATAAAGAATATTTTCAGGCAGAATTTAACACATGTGTCCAACGATGAAGACAACAGGATACCAAATATCATAATCACTCAATAAATAAACAAAATCGAAGTAAGTTATAGGTGGTATGTACTGTAAATTACCACATAATCCTTAAGAAAAAGAAAAGTCAAAGGATTAATGATTTGAGAAATACTATTTTTTGAAAAAAATTTTAGATAGGTCAATTTGTGGAATGCACAAATTTATCAAGCCATTACCTTGGAATATGAAATAAATGTACTGAAAAACATCAATGCATGAAGGTTATTTTTCTGGACATAATGTCTTTAAATGATAAGTTTCAAAAAAGCCGTGACGAATTTCAAGACAAGAAACTACAATTTTTTTGTTTGGTTTACAAGTCATACCACTGAATAGCTGCAATGTAGCCCATGGGCCCTGTTCAAGGTTTTTCTGTGTTGCCGTGTAGCACCGAGCACTAAATAAGGCCATTGCCTCAGTCATGTGTCGATAAGAAAGTGTCCTACGTTGATACATGCAATCACATTTAGAAAGGTAATTGGCTTAAAATCTGACTACTCACGATAGTTACTTGCATAATCATACATGTCGGAAGGCCATAGAGGTACACTGACTGATTTATAGTGTATAAAAGTTGGCATAAAAGTAATATACTCTCCAATTCTCGCAAAACTAATGTTTGAAAAGGCAGCGGCAGCAGCCAGGAGGTCACAGGTCAAACAGATCATTATGTATTCGAACTTTGACCTTACAACATCACGTGTTGTAAAACAAGACTTCTGATTGGCCAATTTTGCCAAGGTTGCCATTTTGAATTCCAGTGTTGGAATATGTGAGTCTGGATAATCATTCACTCCATTAAGCCACGGTTTTTGGGAGAAATCGTCGATTACTTCTCTCAGTCGACGATGAAGGGAACACGGAAGAGGTTTAGGAGAACAACTGTAATGATTGAAGGACGTTGCCTGCGTTAGAAACTTAGAGTTTATGTAAGTTAAACTTCGATCAGTGGATGTCCGTTATTTACAGTGTATGGCCGGCCGTGAACATGTTGAATTTTCCAGCCTTTTCGTGACGTTTCAACTAAGAGTTTGCTACTTCAACACTTTCCACACCTTAGGGGACTATTTCAAACCAACCACTGTTCTTTGAGAAGTTGAGAACATATGGCGACAAGAAGTGTATCATCTCTGTTCATATCGATTATGGATTGGTATGGTACTTATGGTAGCAACTCTACTGCATGCAGTGCATAGGAATAACATAGTATAAATCGGACATGATACAGTTTTATTCTGGTCTCAGGTGCCGATCATTCGATGTCTTAATGATGGAAGAAATGTTTTCGGATTTGATACAACTCTCTTTCCAAGTAGTGCGGGTGGTGGCATGGTTTGTACTGTGATTCATTTCTTGTGCAAGTTTTTCTGTTCATCAGCTCTTACCATGAAGGACACCACAGACTCAGCTGATCCTGATTTTTACATGTAGCAATTGAACATTGTTTTACCATGATGCCTTGTTTATTTTGGCTGAAACTCAACATCTAATGATAAAACATCAAATCAAAGTTCTCATGTTTTCCATGTACACTTCATTTTCAGGAAAGGCATTTTGAAATATATAAAGTGAAATTTATTTGTCAACAAACTACATGTAACAAAAATTGCAAAGTTTTTGAATAAGTTTTTCATAGTTAAATTTATATATATATATATATATGTGAATTTAACATAACATTTTTTAACTGATCAGTTTCCATTTGATACACGTTTTAAATATTGTGATCTGTTGATCTTACCGTTCCAGGTCTTTCAAAGGACACATTTTGCATTTTTTTGTATATTCCATTATCAGAGTGCACTTAGTACGTGTAATCCAAAAAAGATATCACCAAAAGTACCAAGAATTTATAATCATTATTCTTCTAACACTAAATTCAATATTGATATATTTTTATAAACAGTTACATGTACTCGTTAAAAATTTGTGATGTTTCACTTTGTGATGACGTATCTGTATAATCTGTCAAAGCATTTTTAAACAGACAGAATTTATCAACAGACTTTCATGTATAATTCCTTTCCTAAAATGTTGGTTATTCTTCCAACATATATAGATATGTTTCCTACTAACATTAATATTTTGCATTCAGTATCCAGTATAATAGATCAAAGTACAAACGTTTTTATTTTGTATCTAACTAATATTTACAATGAAAACATATATTTAACAGCTCATTTCATGTTGAAACTACAATTATTGTATGTTCATAATAGAAGTGATATTTGTTTTATTGTACAGTAATATATTGTTTTTTTAATGAAACATTTATTGCCTGAGAAGGTTTTTCTTTTACAGTCAAGTGTGATTGAATGTGTCCACTGGAATGAAGACGTGTTGGAAGTATATCCTCTCAACTTTTTCATGGCTGTTCAGACCTTCTGGCATCTGTATACATGACTCCAATGTGAATTTTAGAATCTGCTGCTCACAAGATAAACGTATCAAAAGAGTTACTGGGTACTGGGTACATTTATATGTCACTTTAGAAAACTATCATTTGTATACAATACAGGGGAAGAAGCAGCACAATGATGTCATGTACCACATGCTGACTGTCAGAATTGCTGTGGAAAAGACAATGTCAGGATTTACAATAATCTGAATACCGTGAAATATTACAGGTAGTGTGTATGCTGTTGTTGAGCCAGCAGTTACCATGCCTTTCATATGAACCCCGCCCCCTAATCTTCATGCACACTCCATACAAACACTTCTCTGTGCAAATATATATTTTTTACTATTGCCCAAACTTGGTGCAAAGTTCATAACACTCTTAAAAACCATGGTCACCTGTCATTGACCACGGTGGTGGCTGTGGTTGATCATGATTGACCATGAGTTTTGGCCATGTTTGACCATGTTAGACCATAGTAATTTGTGCCATTTAACAAACATGGTCGTCTATGGTTGACCGCGGTCATATAGCCATGGCTGACCATGGTTTTTTGGCAATGGTTGACGATGGTAGACCATAGTAATTTGTGCCATTTAACAAACATGGTCGTCAATGGTTGACCATGAATTAACATGGTACACCATGGTCATATGACCATGAACTAACATGTTAGTTCCTGTTTGACCATGTTCACTTTCGCCTGGGTAGTTCCATAGTAAACATCTATTGCCTGGTCATGAGGGCTTAGAGCGCCTGTCTATTACCCCAAGGGGCCATGCGTTACCAGAAACACATCACTATTCCCCGAGGCCGTAGGCCGAGGGGTATAGCGATGTGTTTCTGGTAACACACGGCCACAAGGGGTAATAGACAAGCACTATAGCCCGAATGAAGACCAGGCTATAGATGTTTTATAACACACCACTTGCTCATGTTGTATTGTTATATAGTTTTTGATGTGTTTTGATATTTTGCACGGCAACAATCCATTGTGACAAGTTTACCGGGCGATGTTTCCACAGCGGTTTCAGTTGTACATACGTGGTACCACAATCTTTCAAAAAATATTCTAAGCATACCTAGCGACATCCTTAGCTGCACTTTAATCTTTTCCGTCGATGAGCTGTTCAAGTTCCTACGCTGTTGGAATGTTGGAAAACGTTGGAAAATCTGTTTCAGAGAATGTGTCGTCACCTATCCCGGACATTCTAATCGCCCGCCATTGTTGCAAAGCTGCAGACGACACTACAGTCACGTGACCGGGCACTTTTCCAAATTTGGTGAGAACTATTTTCCTAGGGAAATAGCTATTCAAAAAATACCCTCTGATGTCACTTTTGTCGATCCGATGGGGACTAGACGTATCTATTTTCTCGTCATATGACGTATTCTGGCGAATCGCGACACAGAATGAGCATGTGGTGTGTTATAAATAGAACTATGACAGACATACAGACTGAAATAGAAAACACTGAGACAGCATATGCTACACAGCTTCTATAGCTGTCAATGAAGTTTTGAAGCAGTGCGTGTTGTTGACTTGTTATATTCAAAACCTTTAATTTGTCTTATTTCCCCTATAAGTCTATGCAAATGTAAAACAGCCACGCTGATGATCAGACTTGGTCCCAGAATCCCATATTTTTGCCATGTTTCAGGCGTTCATTGTCATTGAATCTTGCATATGATATCTGTGAATACATATCCACTATTCTTGAGTCAAAAAAAAACCTGAAAAAATGTTCCTTTTTTGTGGAAGAACGCATATGTTTCAAAATGTGTTCCCTGTACGACCATTTGATCCCTCTTTGCATATGTCCTGAAAGTGCCCATCATGATTATTCAAATTTATCAGACGGTCAAAGCAATGCTGTGAGAATTCAAAAACTCCCACCCAGGGTATGCAAATGGCTGCGTCATCAGTAATTCCCCTATGGTCCTGTAACTTCCCGTTTAAAATGTTATAGGCCCTTATATGTCTCTTAAATCGTCAGAAACTTCCTTTCATCATGTTCATCATAAGTGACTATAAAATGTGAAATTTTGTGAAATTGTAGGCAGAAAAGCTACTCTGTAAAATCTTATTCAAACCATAGGCAGTAGAAAAAACGTAGTATGTGCACACAGATGCAAAACAAAGAATTCGATTACTTTGGCTTAGTTGGGATCTATTAAATGTGGCATATACCTATAATTATGGCAGATTAAAAAGATAAAAACATTAACAGATTGTTAGTACAAAGTATCAGTAACTGGGTTTTTTATAGTGTTCCCAGTTCACAAATTGGACGTGTCCCTGAAGTGAACTGGGACTGATCCTGGAGGTCAACTGGGACCGGTCCTGGAAGCCAACTGGGGCTGGTCCCAGAGTGCATTTTGAGCCAACTGGGAGTCCCAGTTAGTGGTCCCAGTTAGGGGTTTGAGCTTCCCTTACATACCTCGAATATACTTATGTTATCCTGCATCTTGAAAATGGAAGACTGGTTGTTTACAAGATCCGTATACCACCACTTCTTTTAGATTAACTCATAGCGACTTCCATGCAACACCTTTTGTACAATATTGTATTGGCTGCCTTGCTAAGACAATCTGACCTATGTTTACTGAGATTTTCACTACGTTTTCACTTTTGTTGCTCATTAGTTGTTGTTGTATTTTATGTATTTAAGCGTCTTATGTGGACTTATTCAAATAAATTACAATGAAATGTTTTCCATTGCCACATCCAGCCCGCTGGGCTTATAAGACACGTTAATAATAGTGTATACAACATTCAAGACAAAAAAAGGATACATTCTTTGTAAAGTGTGCTTTTCCTTCCAGCATAATGCCCTAAAAATGTAGTCTGCTACATCATTACAGAATGTTGTCAGTATATATAACTTGTTATCCTTGCTTAAGTCATTAATATCAGGCATAACAGTCAATATCTTGTCTAAAAGTCATGACTTATGGTAATCTTCATACAGAGTACATTGAAACAAAAAATGAAATTCATCTTCAACATGAAGAGGACAGAATTCACATATATTAACCTCAATGTTCCACTGCAAGATTAACTGAATCTCCCCGTTTCTATTTTAAGAGGGAGTATGCCCGTCCTAAACTGGGGTAAGCCTAATTCATGTGCCACGTGCCGCGTGCCAGGGACTCGTGAGAAATTGAAGGGAGGGAGAGAGGGCCTAATTAAAAAGAGTATACGGAATCTAGGAATTGCGTTAGTTTATACATGCCAAGAGTATATTTAGGCAACACCACAATACCCATCTCAACACTACCTGAGACTGTTACGCCAAACTTACAAAAGTCGGGGATTGAAATTAATTAGATGGAATAAAGTCTTTAGAGTTTGACCAATTTCAACACCTCTTCACACACAGAGGCCGACTTTGTCTCAGAGCCGAGTTGTCGCAGAGTGGAGAAGTTTGCCACCGGCTGTGTTCTCATTGTATTCAAACTTATTGGCATGTAAAGACCGGTACAATTGTGCATTTTGTCGCAAAACCTTCGCTATCTTTGTGACAAACTGATGGTGAATCACAGTGATATTTGGGAAAGGGTATCAGTAATTGTTTTCATTACCAGAAAGGAAATTGAAGAAATGCGCAACAACAAATGTTATGGTAAACACAGTGTGTAGGTAGAAAAGTTGGCTACTACCGGATACGCTATCCGTTCACGTGATCACTAGGTCAGAAGCAATTCACACTCAAAGTCGAAAAGACAAAGTGAAATACTTTTGGCTGATAATTTTAGTTTTTGTCTATTTTCCCGCCTCTGGTGCAAATATGTTGCGAGTTGCGTCACAAAAGGCTGCATATTCTGTGGAATCCCTTACGAAAAAGTCCTATAGGACCCAAATGGGATTGACCATGGTCCAATAGGCGTACCACAGGAATGGTGTAGGACCAGGCTTGTCCTATAGGAATGATGATCTTTTGGCCAGAGGTCCATATATCTTTCTCTCATGAATTTGACTTTGTTTGTACCGTCTATTTACTGTCTGTTCTGTGCTGTTTTGTGTCTATGTTTACAACTATTGTCTTACAAATTTTGACCTAGTGTTATTGGATTATGGATTGGTATGATTGCGATTATTGTAAGTCCTATTGGACAATCCCATTGTAAATGAAATTCCAATAGGAACTTTGTGGGACCATGCTTGTCCTATGGGAACAATTTCTGAATGTCCTACAAGACAATCCTTTTGTAAATGACATTCAAATAGGATTTATTCAATTCTGTCAGAATCATTAGCTTTTGCTGTTGTTCTGACAAAATTATTCTTACCATTCTCTGAGAGCAAAATATTTTGCAAATTAATTTGCAATTAATCTTTGGACTGGTACTAAAGGAAACATGGTTTGTAAAAATGTCACATTTTGCTATTTCTAAAATTAAATGAAAAAAAAATATACAAGCAAGCAAACTACATAAATAAATAAACACTTAAATAAATAAAATAAATCAATAAATAGGCCCAGCAATTAAGCTTACATGCTTGCTCATGCATACATATATAAGTAACACACAGTTACAATATCATTGAGTTTCCACAGACTGAGGACTATTACAACTACCAGCACTTCAAATTCATAAATGAGAATCAATATCACCTCATTATCTTATCTATGTCTGATCAACACATATTTTATACACCTTTCTAAAGTCCTATGAGACTGTCCTATTGGAAAACCTAAGCCCAGAATGCATTTGGGCGGCTGCAATGCATTATGGGCTAGCATCATCAAAACAAGATGGCCGCTGCAGAACAGACAAAAGGCAGTTGTAGCTCTGAAAAATGACTGTGTGGCAGCATAACCGGGTGTTTTACAGCTTTTATATCACTGTAGTACAGCAAGTTTAGGTAGGACAGATTATGATATGTCAGTGTTTTCCTTTTGAAGACTGAATAGTTACGGAAATAGCCAGGTTTACAATAGTCCTTTGTCTACTTGCCTGCTCATGATCAGTGTATGCCCATTTTGTGACTTCTAGCTTGTTGACTATGGCATTTCAGTCCACACAAAGAATATAAGCAGGAGTGAAGTTTAAAGCCAAGGTAGTAATGTAGTTAATGATTGGATACATATGGTCCAAAATACATTGATATTTATGTGAGACAAAGGAGCAATGGAACAATGGGGTTGGACCCCCTGTTACATAACAAACAGGAAGTTGATATCTCAATGATTTCTGCTCATGTATTGCCATCATGAAACCCGAATTCTTTCTATGCTGATAGAGCTCATTTGGCTATTGAATTATTAAAATTATGATACTGAAAATGGAATGTTTTGTGTCATAACTTTTGGATACATTACATAGCAGCATCAAATGAACTTATCACCTAAAACAAGAGCCATATAAAACTGCAACTCAAAAATTTCATGAAGGCAGAACTTAATTTCTATGTGTAATATGCTTCTGTAGTCTCAGCTATAATAGTTTAATCAGATAATTGTTACATACAGCTTTGTATAATATTTTATACTTCTCTTCAATTTCCTGTCATTCTTTCTGATTATAGAAATAAAGTTTCTTTGTTCAAAAGTATATCCATTGCAAGTTCTTCTTTGCTCCCTAATGAACGTTGAAATACCAGCTATATAGCTTGTCTTCTTAGCGTCTGTATGTGTAAAATGCAAATTGTTATTGTTTACATTTTAATTCTAGTCCAGATCAGAATTCATTCTCAACAATAACAATGTCTACACATGTACAAGCTGAGTTCAATGGAATGTTCTGATGTTCCAATGGGTTTACCATAGGACTGTCTAATAGGACATATTATTATTAGACTACCATAGGACTGTCTAATAGGAATGTCTAATGTTCCTATTGGACTACTATGGGACAGTCTCGTAGGACAGGTGATGCATTCCTATTGGACTGCTATGGGACTGTCTCATAGGACAGGTGTCACATTCCTATTGGACTACTGTGGGACTGTCTCATAGGACAGGCGTCACATTCCTATTGGACTTCTGTGGGACTGTCTCATAGGACAGGTGACGCATTCCTATTGGACTACTGTGGGACTGTCTCATAGGACAGGTGTCGCATTCCTATTGGACTACTATGGGACTGTCTCATAGGACATTGTCTCAAAATACTTTTGGACAATCCTATCAGACTGATTCCTATTGGAGTCCAATAGGACTTTTTTGTAAGGGATACTACAAACCATCAGCATGGCTTTTGTGAAGCCATGGATCTTCTGTCACAAGCACTAATCTTACCAGCCATGCTAAAATTTAGAACACAAAATAGTCTACTCGAGACAAAAATAGAGTAGACATATTTCCGGCCTCACAAACCAGAGATACTGGAAATCGTATTCCATAACGTGCAATGGACTGAAAGGGAAGAGAGCAGCAGTCATGTAGGAAGACCGCTTGGTGTTCTTATCAACATTCCCTTGTAATTACCTGGATAACTGAAGTTAACGATACGCACTCTATCTTTGTTCAAAAACAGTATTCCCCCGAGATCTGATATGCAGCATGTCTGGAATGTGGAAAATTCACTTTGTTCTATGGGAATGTCCATATGACATTTCTAATTTTAGCGGCTTTTTATTGCAACACGTACTGATTTCTGCCCTTAACGAATAGTATCGCCCTATGAGTTGGAACGCCACTGCACTGAAAATCGACTGAGGCAGAGTCCTGATCCTGCATAATGCATCAAATCGACAGGCTTTTATCACCGTTATGCGATAGTTGGCCCATCGGTCACATGTACGTTTGTGGACTGACCGTGGTTGCAGCCTGAAATTCGTTGAACGAGAAAGGAAAGTCTCTGGTTGGCATCACAGTGGTTAACTGGAAATGCATTTGTTTACGCATGGAGGTATAAAGAGAGAGTCGTCTTTTGCCCGTGATTAGGACACCAAGACTGGCCAAGACTATATCGTATTTCGAAAATCAGTGTCGACCTCGCCTGACATGAGTGTGCCTATCGCGTTCATGGCAGGCCTGCCCGCAGCCTATGTGTTGTGGTGGGACTGCGGTTTACTTGCACACGTGCGAAATACAGCGTTTTGGTAACATTTTGATCGATACAAGTTGGCAGGATGGTGGACTTGCCCAAAAAATAAACCTGTTTGCAACGTTTTGATTGATACATGTCAATTAAGGCTTACGCCCATACCAGTCACAGTTCGATAGACACCATAGGACCTAGATATTTGCAATACAGCCACCTTAACATCTGGTCTTTGTACAAAATCATTGTACAGAATTTTGATTGATCAAGTTTAAATGCTACAAATTTACGTGCAGTGTCATTTTGAAAAATACTGGCCCTCCCTCCCTATAATTTCTCTCAAGTGCCTTTCTGCATATGCACCGAATTCGCTGGTCATTCGCTTGTCCTCAGTTCATGCATTTAGTAAGCGGTGTTGAAGCCCGACTGTTGATTTATTCATGAAAATGAATCAATGAATTAAATTTGATAAACAATATTCTCATCGGTGAATTTTTCGTAGGCTACTGGTGTTAGTTTTTTAGCTCCCATTTGCCATACATATATGGCAATTTGGAGGTTGTATGGTTGAAAAAAGTCTGTATGTGAGATGTCTGTCTGTCTGTCTACATGTATGTATGTATGTATGTATGTATGTATGTATGGATGGATGTCTCTCCGTCCAATGCAAAAACTCCCAAACCGCTGCGCATGTCAAGCTGATTTTTGGTGTAGTGATGCCATGTATGGTCTAGATGTGCCGTTGTTAAAATAAACTTTTTAGTCTCATAGATATGCAAATGAGGTAGAAAAAAGGGCGAAAATGGTCAGAAATCAATAACTCAGGAACTACTCATCTGATCATTGTCATATTTGGTTTTTAGGTACCTTAGGCCCAACTCATTTAAACATAGAGATTTGATGTCAATGTTTGATGCTTTCTATTTTTAATGAATTTTTTTTATTTTTTTTGCCATTTTACTAAAAAATCTTTTTCTCTTAAACCAAACTTAAGGTTGGATCGCTTTAAAATGTGGCGTGCAGGTGCCTTGTGATAACTCAAAATAAAATTCATCAAAATTATGGCAAAATTTGCATATTTGTATTTTTGGCCAATTTTTGCCATTTTTGGTTAAAAAAAATCCTCTTTGAAACTGTGTATGCCATTACTTTCTAATTGGGTGTGCAGGTTCCTAGGAGTGACCTGAAGATGACTCGGTGAACTCAAGGCAAAATTTGCAAATTTGTGTGGTACTTTTTGCCATGCTTTCAAATTTGGTACACAGGTGAAATGTAGTAGGTCATTCATTCAAAGTCAAGTACTGCCTGTGTGAATGAGCAGATTATGATTGTGCCGTTTCAGGCTGAGGTGTTATTTATAGGAATGATGCAATGTTAGACGGTAATTGATATTTAACTGAATTTGACTTACATTGTATGTAACTCTTGTACTGTATAAACTCTATCAATTTACCCAGAAAAAAATAATAATATGATTTTAAATAATTGAATTAATTAGGAAATCAACAAAGCCAAAATAATTTTGTGTACAATTTTTAGAAAGTTCAACTTTTTTGACAGTTCAAAGTGAAATGCTTACCATCTTGGATGATTAATACATGTAAAGGCAACTTTCCTGAATCCCAACTTTGACATATTCTGTACGGTCATGTATTGTTCTCTGTATGTTATCTAAAAGAAATTGCTCATAATAATTTGTCATGATAGGTTGGCCAAATAGAGAGCTCTAGATAGAGAAAGTTCCAATTTCCATTTGTGGTCAACTTGATAAGGATAAAATAAAATTACTTTTTGAGGAAGAAAGTAGAGTGGTCAAATAAAGAGTGGTCAATGTGATAGGGTTTTAATGGTAAAGCTGGGCTATAAGATTCCTCATGTTCTATTTATAGCAATTATTCAATCTGTGTAAACAGTGCAATGAAAGTGATACATTATTCTTTATAATGCTTTGGATGACATTGAACTTCTTAAGTTGCAAACATTTGTCTCTTCGGTGTGCTTTCTCTGAGTATGTACAGCCTCAACTTATTCAACAGAACCTACTTGCAATGTTAATTTGAGAGTTAAAATGTGCTTGGTTAATAGGATGACCATTAATAGGATGATTAAGATGACCAGCTGAAGATTCTTTATAACCTGACAGATATGCTCTATTTTTTATGATGTAATCTTGATAAGCAAGGCATGTTTACTTTAATTAGAATGTAATTAACTCTTGTTTATATTATAGTAAGCAGTAGTATCAAGTTGAACAAGCTGATATTGATAGGTTGGTCGGCTGTATGTATCTATGCATGTCTATCTGTCTGTCTGTATGCATGTACCCGTATGTATGTATGTATGTATGTTAGTATGTGCAGATGTATGTCCGTCGACATTAAAAACTCCTAAATTGCAGCTCCTACCATCTTAGTATTTGGTGGACAGGTGCACCCAGGGATGGAGATGTGAATTTGTCCAAATGAACATGTCAAAGTAAAAAATATGCAAATGAGGGGGAAAAAGGAAAAATCCTGCAAATTGCTAAAACTCTGTAACCACTGGCCAGATTTGGTTGAAACTTGGTATGCAGGCTGTTTATAGTGACTTTAGTTACATTTCTTCAAATTGTGGTGAAAGTTTAAAGGTTGTTTTTTTTGAGCAATTTTCCTGTTTTTGATCAAAAAATCTTTTCTGAAAGCGCTCATCCCTTTGCCTTGAAAACTTGTATATATGATTCACAAATTGTGGTGAAATCTTCAAATTTGTATTTTTGGGGCAATTTTTTCCCATTTTTTGTCAAAAAATCATTTTCTCCCAAAGTATTTGTTGGATTGCTTTAAAACATGATAGTTTTGATCCTAGGGTTGTTAGTCCCCACGGACACTGTCCGGGGGGACTTATAGGTTGGTCATGTCCGTGTGTGCGTGCGTGCGTCTGTCCGTCCGTGTGTGCGTCCGTCCGTTCATGCAGATATGTTAGACATGCCATGGTCAATTTCTTTCAAACTTTGCACTAGGATAGTACCTTACCCCATACAGATGCACGTCGATTTGTTTCACAATGTGATCAAATTTGGCCGTGTTTGAGGACTTTTTAGTGTACAACTCCGTAGACTCCCATGTATAAGTCAGTTCTCCCTAGACTCCCTTGTATAAGGCCAAGAAAAATAAAAATGTAGTTTCTCATCGTATTCATATTGCAAAGAGGATGCAGTGAAACACATTTTACTCCCCACGGATAAAGTCCAGGGGGCTTATAGATTGGGTCATGTCCGTCCGTTCACGCAGATATCTCAGATATTTTGACAAAATGTCACGAGACCTCGGTGATCTTTGACCTCAAACATACATGTTTGTCCATAACTCAGTAACCACAAGTGCAACACCCTTCATTTGTGGGACACCCTATGACGCCACATATTGTACATCATTAATTATGCGCACATCTAATTTTGAGCGAGCCAATAAAGCTAGAGGTCTGATTATCCGTATTTAGGGATAACTTAGCAATACAATTTTTTTTGACAAAATGTCACGTGACCTCGGTGACCTTTGACCTCAAATATAGATATTTGTCCATAACTCAGTAACCACAAGTGCTACACCCTTCATATATGGTATGATGGGAGACCTTATGACACCACATATTATACCACATTAATTATGTGCATATCTAATTTTGAGCGAGCCAATAGAGCTAGAGGTCTGATTTTTGGTATATAGGGAAAACTTAGCAATACACTTTTTTTTGACAAAATGTCACGTGACCTCAGTGACCATTGACCTCAAATATACATATTTGTCAATAACTCAGTAACCACAAGTGCTACACCCTTTATGTATAGTATGATGGCACACCTTACGAGGCCACATATTATTGTACCTCATTAACTATGCGTAATATCTAATTTTGAGCGAGCCAATAGAGCTAGAGGTCTGATTTTTGGTATATATGGTAATAACTTAGAAATACAATTTTTTTTTTACAAAATTTCACGTGACCTCGGTGACCTTTGACCTCAAATATACATATTTGTCCATAACTCAGTAACCATAAGTGCTGCACCCTTCATGTATGGTATGATGGGACACCTTATGATGCCACAAATTGTACCCCATTAATTATGTGCATATCTAATTTTGAACGAGCCAATAGAGCTAGAGGTCTGATTTTTGGTATATAGGGATAACTTAGCAATACAATTTTTTGACAAAATGTCATGTGACCTCGGTGACCTTTGACCTGAAATATACATATTTGATCATAACTTAGTAACCACAAGTGGTACACCCTTCATATTTGGTATGATGGAAGACCTTATGACGCCACATACTGTACCTCATTAATTATGCACATATCTATTTCTGAGCAAGCCAATTAAGCTAGATGTCTGATTTTTGGTATATAGGGATAACTATAGGATAGAATTTTTTTGACAAAATGTCATGTGACCTCGATGACCTTTTACCTAAAATATACGTTTATGTCAATAAATAAGTAACCACAAGTGCTTTATATTTAGTAGGATGGGAGACTTGTGACAACACACGCTTTACCTCATTAATTATGCACATGTCTAATTCTGGGCAAGCGAATAGGGCTAGAGGTCTGATTTTTGGCGTAAAGGGATTAATTAGCAATACAATTTTTTTTTCAAAATGTCACGTGACCTAGATGACCTTTGACCTTGATTTTACATATATATATGAATAACTCAGTAACCACAAGTTCTATACCCTCACATCTTGTACCTCATTTATTATGCGCATATGTATTTCTTGGCTAGCCAATACAGCTAGAGGTCTGATCTTTTTTCCCAATTTAGAACCATAACTTAGACATGCCTCATGTGTTTCAAATTGGGAACAACGACATAGACCTATGTTCCCATAGATCTCAACATATACACTCCAGTGATACTTCTTGATGACCACATTTCCCTGTCCCATCAAGACTAATACTCCTATTACAAATGGGGACTATGTCATTGTCAATTACTTGTTTTCTGTTAGATGTGTAAAAGTCATTATAAGATGGAGCATTTCATATTGCTGGGGTATAAGATTAATTTGGACTTGCAATGGAATTTTCTTAGTAATCAACCTGTAAGAATGCAATGTCATGTGTGTACTAGTACTTAATATCTCTGTAAAATGGGAGCATAGTGTCATTGACACTATTTTTTAAAAGTCCATTCCCCAACTGACCGTCGGCTTCTCACACCTTGGCGACAGCACTGGTTGAGACAATCTTCTGTACTATCGCCATATTCATCATCACCGTATGGTTCGTCTTTTTTTCTTTGAGAGATATGTAATGCTTCACACAATACAAAGCGTTGCCATCATTTCGTAACCCATGATCGCTGAAACATAGCTGTGGGTCCATGTCTGTGGTGTTTTCAGACAGGATTTCTGACTTTTACACACTGGTTTTGACTTTTATGTTATTAACCCCGCTGTGGTGGCGGGGTTAAAAACGTAAAAGTCAAAACCAGCCTGTAAAAGTCAGATGTCCCGTCCGAAAACACCACAGCTATGGACCCACAGCTAGCTGAAACGGAACTTTTCGCCACCTCTCTGAGTAACGAAAAAATCGCAAGTAACTTTATCCCCACCATGCAGTAAGATTTCAATGCACGACAATCAAATCCTGTAACTCTGGCAAGATTGCCTTCCCACTCCAAAATCTTCGTTTGAGCCATAAGGGTGTCACAGGACGAAGGTAAACCAGAGACTTGTTCAAGTCGGTATATTTTCAAAAAATAAAATGATTTGCAAAAGTTCTTCATGTAAAATTTGGCAGCCCAGGTCAGATTTTCGTAGTGATCGAACATGTTTTATTTAGTCTTTGCAGCTATAGCAGTAGTGAGTTAGTTTGTGCCGGGTGAAATCCTACTCACACGTTTCACATGAAAAGAGAACACAAATCATCGCATTCCAAGCATTCATCCAACTCACACGTTCACAGATCACGCACTTGAACCAAGTCTAGTAAACCAGTAAGTAAATCCAGAGAATCAGACGTGCTGGTGGCAGGGTCTTTGTTTTTATGCTTTGAATGCATTAGTGATTCCTGCGGATTATGTAGGTCAACGTCAAACGTACCTACACAACTGGTGTCCGCGAGCCTGAGTGTAAGCCATTCCCAATACCGTTAACTTGAAGTATAGCATCGCATCGTCACCTTTACATTCAACTAGTCGACTAATGTTCACCGATAAATGACAAAGCAATGAATGCAATAGTTTTAAACTTTGGTAATGAATAGTTGGTGGAAAAATGCTCAACATTTTGGGCTTTTTGACCCGGTGACAGTTGCTTTGGGCCCTGGCGCTGGCTCGGGCGATGCACCGACTGCCGATGCCGGGTCTGGCTACTGCACCGGGCCTAAATTACCTCTTTTTTACTCTGACCTTATGCATCACCACTTGAAACGTAAAAAGCATTCTCATACTCAAGCAACAGAGAAAAAAGAGTTTGAACAAATAGCACTCCAGATTCAAATGAACAGTTGACGTACATCACAATCAAAACAGATACACAAGTACGTAAGTTGGATATAAATATGCATTAATTACGACGCTTTCAGTCTCCATTGTTACAGTGATCACGTTAAAAATCCCGCTCTCGTGTGGCTAGTGATATCATCACTCCTTGTGCTCCATACCACGTGATCGCCTAACATTTTGTAAACACAAGCGCCGCGAACTTTGCTTAGCGGCAGGCCAGCAAAAGTTTTATTACCGCTCGTTATTCACAATTCGGTGTTAGTTTTGACTTATTTCCTTGTCAATTGACAATTAGGAAGGGATAGATATAATCTAGCTTGGTTTTTATCATGTGGTTGGGCGGCAAAAATGGCCAAAGTTACAGCTACTATCCCTTTAATGTTGAAGGCATGGACATACATGTCTGAATTGATTTCATTAAAACCCTGTATCAGACATCAGTCTTGCCAGGAAATAAATAGATTACAATTTCAATGGAAAACAAAAAGCTATGACATCAAAATCCTCTTACAGACTAGAGCGAATTTGATCCTGGGGATCAAATCCCCTACCTTTAAAACTAATGGCAGGAGTATACTGGTGTAAATATCAATAATATCAGTCTCAACAATTTTTATTGAGCATGACTCTAGACTATTATCAATGATAACTTGTTATTTTAAAGCTTATGTGCATGCTTTGCAAGTGAAACCATGGTCTCAATTCAATCTTATCCATTTCATGGTAATTTAAATTTTATTAAAATTATTATGTGCCAAAGATGGCCACTAGTTGTTTTATCTTGTAAAACATTCACTGACAACAGATGATGCATAATGTCAAGCACGTTGGAGTGTTACTCCATCTTCATCTCTAATTAGGGAACTTTACAGTAAGGTTTTACATGGTGTTTTTTGTGATTATAAGAATTTTGAAATTTCACTCCTCAGGTGAACAAGGTACATCTGGTATCAAAGATACCTGTGAAGAACAAAGCAAACAACAGAGGCACGATGAATTTATCGAGTTGCTTCACAGGATTGCTGGAGACTTGGGAAAAGGTATGAAAAGTGGATCAGTGGAGATAAACATACTTTATAAGATATAAATTAAACTTCATTACTATAGTAACAATAAGAAATGTCAACATATATCAAAATGAAGACTACAAATTTAACACCGCGCAATAGAAATGGATCAATAATTTGTAGTTTTTGTGACCAACACACTTGCACAGATAAGTAGTGCAAAACCTGCTTTTATGAAACCAGCTAAATTTAGGGGGAAATGCAGCGTGAGCCAATAGTTCTCTGACATGTCTTTATAAGGCCAAGAAAAAAATATTGAGCTGTTCCAATAACCTGACCTTTACCCGATTGTTTACCTGCCAATCCTAGACTTTTTAGAGCTACCTAAATGTGGAAGTGGAAAAAAAAAGAAAAATCACCATAAAATCATGCCCTCATCTTCGCATTTGATTTTTGCTTGAACAAGGATGTCTTTTATGTTTTTCTTCTTTTATATGCTATGATATGTGTTGCTGGATAAATTTGGCCAGTGTTTGATCGCCCTGAACCCCTGAAAAATGCATACCTTAAAATTAAAATTATTTGGAAAAAAAAATCTTTTTGCCTAGCTACCTACCGTATTTTTTAAAACCATGTTATCGGAACAGCACAGTTAATTTTTTTTGGTCTAGCCTATTTTTTCAAACCTGAGCACAAGAATAGTACACTATGATCTGATATGGGTGACAAGCATTTTTGTTAGCATACTTTATAACTCAGCCTTAACTTTGCTGTGTCTGAACTGATTTCATTCAAACTTGGTACAAGAACATTTTACTCTATGACTTACATGCACATAAAATTCTGCCATGATACAATAAAATATGGCCACTCATTGGACAACCACTTTGTTGCCATTTTCTTTGTACCAGAACTTCCATGCTGACATGGCAGAACAGATCTCATTTTAAAAAAGTAAAGAAGGCGTTGTACAATGACATAGTCGTACCGGTACATGTATACATGTTAATTGTGTCATATGAAATGAATAAATATTGCTGCCTGATAGCCACCTTTAGCTCAATAGGTAAACCTGGAAATCGATGGTACAAACAAAACCATGTGCGTGACTGGCACACAGATATATGCATATTTCTGTATGTGTGTTTACATGTGGGTATGTTTGTACTGGCATCTTGTGATCTTTGGGCATACTTGAGTCAGCAGAATATTGTGGGTCTTTTTTATTCCAGAATAGATCTGTTCACATACATCCCCTATGATCTTACTGATGTCTGTCTATCTGTCTGACTCTTGGTTACTGAATCAAATTTTGTACAATATTTTTTTTTTGTTATTGCAAGATCTGATAGGGCTTTGTTGGATGCAATTGCATAGCTTTTGCTGATTGGCATGAAAAATGATTTTAGAAAAAAGATATAAATCAAGAAAGCAGGCATGGCATATCATGAAACATTCTGCAAATGTTGATCACTCAAAGTTATAACAGCACAGCCAACGCCCAGAATATTCCAGGTTCAGCAGGAGAAGGGTTAATTAAGAGGTGATCTAAATAAAAATCTTGCATATAGATTCTGGTAGGTAAGAGCATAGACAAAACTAGTGTTTTTTTGTTGGTTTGGCTGGCATAATTGATGTTGCTATATATAGTCATATGTTCTTAGAATGACAGCATCAAATCTGAAGAATCTTGGTGCCGATAAGGGCCCACATCATTTTATAGCAATTTATTGTCAATGATGTTGCTCATTTGTCTATTTAACAAAGTTTTACAAAAGGGGATATATCACGAAGGACTTGACTGCGAAGTCAATGAAACTTAACATGTGTTAATTGATGATACAGATATGTTATTGTAGGGGCAGAACTTTTGCAATTCAGTGTCACTTAAGAGGGGCACCAGGATGTACGCCCTTTGCATAATCATGTCAATCGCTAAAAGGCATTTGAAGAATAGTGTGCATGCCCACCACTGTAAACATTCCAAAGGAGACCGCGACCCCATATGATCACAACTTTGTTTTCATGTTCTCCTTTGCATTGTACCTTCCGTCTACTTGCTAGCTTGGTTCTCTTTGATTTATACAATTCTTATTTAATTTCATACTCTTCTGTCAGGATTTTGACTTAACAAATTATTATTTTGAGCCATTTACCAAAAAATAGCTGTTATCGATCATGTTCGATCCATCGCTTTTTCTGAACACCGCGCGGTGCCAACATCGTGACATGTATAAAGCTTATTGTTTGTACTTTGTGGAAGTCTGTGTTGTACAGGTTATCAATAAATGCTTGGATCCAGAGTCAACTATAGACTCTGAGTTAGAAAGGGTGACAACGATATTGATTTCCTCAAATCTTGACTTTAAACAAATGGCAACTGTACAGTACATAACTCTACAAATCACCTTCATCAAAGCAGGTCACACTATCCCTGTTGCTATGGGACTTTGTAAACATTTTATGGCATATTGCCCCTTTGTGGTACTTACATTGGTTCAAAGAGCAGATGATGGCCCCAGCTTTGCGATCATCTGGATCATTACTCTGCCATTACACTTGGTACTGCACCGTGAGAGAACCGTCCACCAAGTGCCGACTGTTGTTTCCTGATTATACCATTGTATTCAATTTTTTTGGCCATAAACTATGCAAAATGTATTTTGATGTTTCCTTTGCGAAAATTTGAGATGAACATGGAGTCAATTTACCAGCCAAATGCCCCTCATCACCGCAGCTGTGACACATTTGTACAGTATTTCCCAACGTTGTTTCAGCTCCCTGATCATGGTCACATATCAGGGCATCTAAAACTAAACCGATCTTTTGAAATATATCGACATTGTAGCAGCTTTTTGACAGGGGTGTTTTTCCTCAAAACTAGAGAACAACAACTATGCAAGCACACTATCTGACATGCTTGCATGCAAGAATTGTTTGAAATCTCTCTCTCTCTCT
>LD352218.1:15352-35485 GCA_001465055.1 Ptychodera flava | reverse complement strand
GTTAAAATAAAGGAGAGTATACATCTACAGTTTACTCGACCACAACGTTCACTGCTGTCAAAAGCTTGAAGAGAAATATCAATGAGGCAGATACAGAAAATGTGCAGTTGTCTGCAAGTCAAACTCTTTAATGAATCTCGTCAGATATTGCGAGATTCTCAGCAGTGAAAGTCTGACACTGGTGGCGCTGTACCCACTCTCGCTAACAGGTTACTCATTTGTATTAGGTAGGTACATATAGTACCTGTATACAGTATATATATACAATCACAAAAGAAAAGACAAAATTAAAATTGTCTATGGTTACACACTCCCCTGCTTTCTGGAATATCGTCCCGATATTCACTAGAAAATTTAGTGAGGGATTAACCGTTTGATACAATGTCAAGCAACACGGCACAAAGACGTTCTGCAGAGTCACCTTGGGCATTAAACTTCACGGATGTGAGGTAATCTGCTTTGACCATCCACTCTGGCTTACTGCAAACCTGAGTAAGATTCAGGCGATCTGGTGGTCGTATTGTCCGCTTTGATCTCCTCAAGGGTTCCCCTTCCACTTCTTGCATGGGTTCGAAGTGTACTTCCTCCTGAATTTCAAACTCCTTGTGTGGCTCAGCATCCTCCTGTAGACTCGGATCATTTGATGGCTCCAAACTTCCGCTCACTTCGTTCTCAACAACACATGGTACATCTGGTAGTGATGGATTCTCAATCGGAAGTGTATCTGAAGTAGTCCCTTGTGGACTGACACCACTAACCACTGATGTGGGCTTTTTCCCAACCATGGCCTGTTTCTCCTCTTGGGGCACAGTATCTAGGTCTGATGCCTCTTCAGGTTCGAGTACCCTCTCCTGTGGTGCATGATAGACTGGGACGAAATGAACATCCTGATCACCATCTGGGTCTGACGAAACTGTACCATGATCCTGTGATTCTTCTGCCTTGCTTGTCGATCTTGTATAATCAACAGTTTTGGGTTCTGCTCTTTGATTCCCAGATGGGCAGGGCAATGAGAAGCATGGTAACAGTAGGTTGCGATGGAGAGTTCTCTCTCTTCCAACCCCAGACTCTGGCCGGACTGTATACACAGGGAGGTCAGGATTGGTCTTGCAAACCACTACATACACATCTCTCTCCTATCGGTCAGCAATCTTGTGTTTCCCTCGTATGCTAACATTCTTCACCAAAACCCGGTCACCATGCTCCAACACAGCTCCCCTTGCCCTACTGTCATACCTCTTCTTGTTGTATGAGGACTTCTTAGCAGCTGCCTTTGATGCAATCGTATATGCACAATCCAGTCGGTCTCTGAGGTCCTGAGCATATTCACCAAATGTATTTGGCAAACCGCCCTCAGGTTCCAATCCAAGGTACACGTCGATAGGTAATCTGGGATGGCATCCAAACATGAGATAATAGGGGGCATAACCAGTGGAATCGTTGGTAGTACAGTTGTATGCATGCACAAGTGGACCGACATATGATTTCCAGTCCTTCTTCTGGTGCTCCTCCAAGGTGCCAAGCATGTCAAGCAACGTACGTTAAAAACGCTCTGTCTGTCCATTACCCATGGGGTGGTATGGGGTAGTTCTTGACTTCTGGACTCCTGTTATTTGGCAAAGTTGTCGAATGACCTAAGACTCAAAGTTTCTTCCCTGGTCCGAATGTAACCGGGCTGGAAACCCATAATGCACCATGCAGCTGTTGAAGAGATGCCTAGCTGTAGTCTGTGCGGTCTGGTTCTGGGTTGGGATTGCGACTGCATAGCGTGTGAAGTGATCGGTGATCACCAGAATGTTAGATATACCTCCCTTGGATTCTTCTAGGGTCAGATAGTCCATGCATACTAATTCCATTGGCTGACTGGTCTGGATGTTCACCAATGAAGCAACTGATCTTGCGCCTGGGGGCATCTTCCTTCTCACACATCTCTCACATGACTTGATCTTAGTCTCAACGTCATGTGCCATGTAAGGCCAGAAGAAGCGAGATCTCACCAAGTCTAGTGTTCTGTCCTTACCAAGATGTCCAACATCATCATGCAGACCTCGGAGGACCATGGCTCTGTACTGTCTAGGGAGTACTAGTTGGTGCACCTTGTTGCCATCACCTGTAATACGACTCCTGTACAAAACACCGCTCTTGAAACTGAGTCTCTGCCGTTCATTGAGATACCGCTGAACCTCTGAACTCTCAGTCTTCCTTTTTGTTCTGGTTGGAAGTTTTCCACTCTCCTTGAGGATGACGATGCGTTGAATGGCGGGGTCCCTTTGCTGTGCAGCCACCCACTCATCCCTAGTCAGTGTGGGTAAAGATTCACTCCCTGGCAGTGTTGGGGGACAATCCATGGTCTCTGGTACTGCTGTATTTGAACAACCAACCATCTCTACCAAGGGGATCCTTGCAGTCATATAAGACTGAAACACAGCCTCTACCGATTCACATGGCACTTCACTCCCTCCTGTCTCATAGCGACTGAGGGTATCCTGAAGTGAGTCAGAGTCGGTCTCTTGGTTAGGAGTGTGAGGCGGGCGAGATAGGCCATCAGCATCGGCATTCCTTGTATCTGGTCGGTAAGCAAGACTGAAGTTATACGTTGAAAGTGCAGCAAGCCATCGATGGCCAGTGGCATCTAACTTTGCACTCGTTGTTACATATGCTAAAGGGTTGTTGTCAGTAACTACCTTGAATGAGTTCCCATACAAGTAATCGTGGAACTTGTCAGTTACTGCCCACTTTAAAGCTAGAAACTCAAGCTTATGAGCTGGGTAGTTTCTTTCACTCGGAGACAACCCCCTACTCGCATATGCAACAACTCTCTTCCTGCCATCTTGTTCTTGATATAGAGCAGCACCCAGACCATTAAGGCTTGCATCTGTGTGGAGCTCAAATGGGATGCCATAGTCAGCATAAGCAAGTACAGGTGGGTTTGATAACCTGTGAATGATGTCATTGAAAGCAGTCTAGCATTGGTCTGTCCACATAAACTCAGGCAGCGATGGGTGTTTGGTTCTTCTTCGGTCCTTGCGCTTGTTTGGGAGTCCAGCTGTCAAATCATTCAATGGCTTCACTATCTTTGAAAAACCTGGGACGAACCTACGATAGTAACCGGCAAAACCTAAGAAAGACTTGACCTCGTGGACACTCCTCGGAACAGGCCATGTTTTCAGGGCTTCAACCTTGTCCGGATCAGTCTCTACACCATCTCCTGAAACCACGTGCCCAAGGTACTTGACTTGACTCTTGAAAAGTTGGCATTTGGATGCCTTTACCTCCAGCCCATACTCTTGGAGACGATCAAAGACTGCCTCAAGCCGCTGAAGGTGTTCTTCAAAAGTGGATGAGAATATGATTACATCGTCCAGATACACAAGGCATATCTTTAGATTATAGTCTCCCATACACTTTTCCATGAGCCTCTGAAACGTGCTTGGAGCATTGGTCAACCCGAATGGCATACGGTTGCACTCGTAGAATCCAAAGGGTGTGGTAAAGGCCGTCTTTGGTCTATCTTTGTCTGCCATTCCAATCTGCCAATAGCCGCTCTTCAAATCAATTGTCGAAAACCACTTGGCTCCTTTCAAGGCATCCATACTCTCCTCTATTCTTTGCATGGTATAGGAGTCTTTGACGGTCTTGGCGTTCAACCTTCTGTAATCAACACATAGGCGAATTGACCCATCTTTCTTCTTGACAAGCACAATGAGGGCTGCCCATGGACTACTTGACTCGCGTATGGCCCCACTTGCCAACATACCCTGAAGGAGGGACCTCACTTCATCATACATGGCAGGGCTATGCGGCTATGTCTTTCACGAATAGGGTGGGTATCAGTGAGTGGTATCTCATGTTGTACAGCTGTACAATAACCAAGATCATTGTCATGTTTTGAGAATACATCAGACTTCCTCGCTAGTAGCTCTTGGGCCAGCTGATATTGAGTAGCACTCAAGTGGTGTAAGTCTATATTGCTGCCCAGTGATACATTAGCACCCAGGTGATCACTACAATTACTATCCTGTCTGGCGGCCGTCATCTGTCGCTGAATCCCAAGCTGGTATTGTGAGGGTGATCCGGCCCACGTAACAGCATGAACTTCACCAATCACATTCCCTGGCCTCACAGTTACTGTCTTGTTAGAAAAGTTCTGCAATTGCATGGGTACCCTACATTTCTTTACGGTACACTTCATAGTTAGGGCTGATGGGTTGACAACAAGACCACCTGGAAACTGTCTCGTCCCTCTGGGTTTGACAGTAACAATGTATTCGTCTCCCTGAAGGCCCGATTTAGTTTTACCCATAATGTTGATAACGCTGTTAGGTTCATCTCTAACTGGGCGCCGCAGCTGGGCTCTCACCACGCCAAGATTACCATCTTCACCACAGAAATTGTCCCTGGCATCAAGGTGATTGTAAGCATCCTGGACAGCAGCTGATATCCTCAAACTTTGGACAGATGAAGGCTTTTGTTTGCACAACCTGGAACTCTTCCTGTACAAGTTAATGAGGTTGGTGCCAACACACAATGGTACTTCTTGGTTGTAAGCTGTATCCAATACAACCAGCACCAGCACACTGTAAGTATTATCAGTACCAAAGACATCTCTTGGAAAAGAGATCTCAGCCTCTATGTATCCCAGGAATTCCACCACCTGACCTTGTGCTCCAGTTATGGTTAACAGCTCTTCAATGGGATGTATCTCGCATGACGACAAGTTGTTCTTGTAGAATGATTCACCGACCATCGTTACCTGAGAACCAGTGTCAATTAAACTGCGGCAGCACACCCCACTAATGAATGCATTTTCTTCATTAGGATCACCCACAATGCGGTTGAGTACTGATTGACGGTGAACGATGACGTTTGCTTGGGCTTGCTCATTGGTTCTGCCTACCATCCGCCCGCCGGTGGAGGCAGCTGGGGGTTTAACTGACCAGATTGCTCAGGAACAGAAAGGGTGTTGTCCACCATCTTGGGATTTCGGCTCTGGCTATGTGTCCCTCCTGACCATATCTGTAACAAATTACAGGTCCCCGGATGCGGCCAGTGCCTTCTGGACATCTACCTCTCCTTCTTGTGCCAGCATTTTGTTCAGGCAGATTTCTTTCTCTTTGCCTATCTCTACCATGACCCTGCTGTGAGGGCATGTCTTGAGGGTTAGCATCTGAACTCGTACCATTACTCTCCATCCTGTCAAGTCTGGCTGCCAAAGACTGCACGTGTTGCTGAATTTCCATTACCACTGAGTCCTCCTGCACAGCATTTGCCTTTTCAGGGACAATGGTCTGATTGGAGATACCAGCACGTGCAGGTTTGGTATACGCAAATGTTTCCTTCACTTCTTGTTCTGCTAGGCGGGCGATGCGGAGCAACTCATCAAAAGATGTTGCCTTATCATAGCGATGTCTGGCAATATTTTTCACTCGTTCATCACACAAACCCTTCCAAAATACAGTTCTGAGAGCTTCATCCACTGCCACTGCTGCTATACCACCTCTCTCCTTGGCCTTGTTAATTGCCAGTTTAAGGCGACATCCATATCCAGCCACAGTCTCCTTCTCTTCCTGTTTGCTGTTATAAAATTGCTGTAGTAGAGTAGCACCAGTTTCAACCACACCATATATCCCACTCAACTTTTCCAGGATAGCCTCAATGGTTACATCTAAACCCATGTGCATCACAACTCTACCCGCATCTCCGCGCACTGACTTACTAACTGCTGTGGCCAGCGTCTCCCTGCTATGTGTTCCATCTCTCTGCAAACACTCAATTTCGTATTTCCATGACTCAAAGTCTGAGTCACCTTTATTCTTTGGGTCACCAGAAAAAGTCGAAATTCTTGGCGGTTGAAACAATGCAGCTGGTAGCATGACCGTAGACTTGTCAGTTATAACTGGACATGACACCGCTGGGCTACCATACTTTGGTTTGACTCCTATACCAGGTTGTTGACTGACAGGGGTTACTTCATGTCCAGCTTTGCGCAGAACTTCGATCATGCGGTTCAATTCTGACTGGTCGACTTCACCGGCATTAGTTACTTCACTCTCATACTGTAACTTTTGACAGGGTGTGTACCCGGTTGGCCTGACAACTGGTCTGGATGTCATATTGCTGCTCATTGTCTTGGGTATGGTGTTAGATGCTTATGGTGTGGCCTCATATTGGAGTCTATTGTACAAACTGACAGGCACCCTTAGTAATTGTTAACTTGCTACCCAGGAACAGTCCGCCATTAAGTTTCAAAATTGCTTCTTGAGCTGTGGCCTTGTCAGTAAACTGGCAGAAAGCATGGTCACTACGACTAACTGACTCTGGGTCGACCGGCCAGACAATATGGCTGACTGTACTGACAGATGACAGGAATTCACTCAACTCCTCACATGTAGCACTCCCTGCAATGCCCTTAATATAAACCGTATGGTCCAACAGGGCTCTAAATTCGCTGGGTGTACAGGTATGTGGAGGGGTATCCATCATTGCTTGTAAAAACACAAGTATGTCAATCAGATATTGAGCAGGTATTTATCGTAGAAGAAAACAAAATATATAGTTTACAGAGTTTCTCTTGTACTTTCAACTAGCACAGCAACAGTTCAGTTCAAACCTCCTTCTTTCTCTTCAGCGACGTATAACTTGTAGTTCACTTTAATAGTTGACTGGAGTTACCATGGAGATAATGCTCGATACATCACCTGTCAAACACTGTGACATAAACTTCATAGGGCACCATATGCTTGTGTACTGCAACACTTTTGCAACGGGGCCCCACGTTGGGCGCCAAATTATGTAGCCAGTGTAAGGGGAAACCCTGTTAAAATAAAGGAGAGTATACATCTACAGTTTACTCGACCACAACGTTCACTGCTGTCAAAAGCTTGAAGAGAAATATCAATGAGGCAGACACAGAAAATGTGCAGTTGTCTGCAAGTCAAACTCTTTAATGTATCTCGTCAGATATCGCGAGATTCTCAGCAGTGAAAGTCTGACACTGGTGGCGCTGTACCCACTCTCGCTAACAGGTTACTCATTTGTATTAGGTAGGTACATATAGTACCTGTATACAGTATATATATACAATCACAAAAGAAAAGAAAAAATTAAAATTGTCTATGGTTACACACACATAAACTCCTCAGTGAAATCTACTGTGTCTCCCATGCTGTGTTCGCACTGCCCATTCGCCACGTTCGCAAATGCGAATCGAAATCAACAGTGGCGAAAAAAAAATCTATCCTAATTCGCCACAGTGGCGAAAGTAATTTTTGTTTAAAAATATGGCAAAATAAGAAAAAACGTGGGTTTTTTTAGTCTTTTGTTGATCCGCGCTTCTCTTTTGGTGATTCGCGAAAAAACTATATCTACTTCTGTACTATTCCCTACGACGTACGCAATTACAATCGAGCCAAGTCTCGCGAGAGATTTGACGTCAATTTGTATAGTGTACAGTATGCATGTAAATGACTATGACGAGAATTGAAAATTTAGACAGACGCAATCATGCCCCAGCCCCTAGTCTCACGATAAATTTGACGTTATTTTGTCTAGTGTACAGCAAACAAAGCGAACACTCGCGAGAATTGATACTTTTACTACAGCAGACATACGCATTGTAATCGCAGTCACAACGTTGGGTGTTGAAATTTATTTGCATCGCTGTCTAGACATTCCTTGTTGCGCACTTTAATCGCGGTCTTCTTTTAATGGTGGTCGATTTGCATCGCGGTCCTCATGGTCCCGTATTGATATTTTTGATGTTCATTTAAATCGCCATCCCAACGACGCGTTCCGTGTTGCTGTCAATTTGCATCGCGGTCTCGACGTTCTGTGTTGTTGTTCATTAGAGAGGTTTAGTTGTTACCTTATCCTACATGTACGTCTGAACTTCTCAGACTGTTAAGGCACACAGTGGCGTAAGCGTATCGATACCCACAGGCGTGATGTTTACTAGGTAGTTTGTATAAAATAATCGCAATCATACCAATCCATAATCCAATGACAGTAGGTCGGAATTCGCAAGACAATAGTTGTAAACATAGACACAAAACAGCACAGAACAGACAGTAAATAGACGGTACACAAACAAAGTCATATTCATGAAAGAAAGATATATGGACCTCTGGCCAGAAGACCAAGAAGTGATGTCAGGTGTTTCGAAAATAGTAAGCGCATCCTGCCCCACATGTGGCACCCACCATATATCAATCAATAAGTCAGATAGGTAGTGGTCACTAACTAACCCTTACCAAACCTTCAGATCTGTATTGGGCTGCTCCAGCTCTGATTTCAGTCTGCCACAGCTCTGTGCAGCTCAACTGCAGATCTGTTTTGGTTGTCTTGAGCTGTAGTTTGTTGGCAGCAGACAAAACTGATAATTTGAGCTGTCTACTAAGTCAATGCAGACAACTGTCAGCTCTGTGCAGACCAAATTCAGCTCTCCCTTAGAACTTTGTTTACATTTGTATAAATGGATCATTCTGAAGACTGCTTGCAGCTCAAAGAAGGATGCCATGTCAAATTGTAATGTATATCTCTGTTGGCCAACAAACATTGTTGATGACCACAGTTAAATCAAACACTTAAGTTGATCATTTTTAAACTGCACCAAGTTTGTTCTAGTTTGGTAAACACTAATGGGATTATCGCAATGATAATGGTGAAATTTGCACCCTGAACATGTAGATATATGTGAAAGATATATCTTGTTTGGTACTAACCAGATTTTTTACAGTCCTAAGTGGCACTGTATAATGTACAGTATATTACAATGAAAGAAAGCTTAGAAACCCCAGGATGTTCGTACAAAATGATACATGATTTTTTTTAGTTTTAAATTTTTACTTTGGTTAAATTGTAATATTGCAAAATTCTCTTCGACAAGTCATAAAGAATCTTTTCAGGCAGAATATAACACAGTCGTCCAATGATGAAAACAACAGGATACCAAATATCATAATCACTCAATACATAAACAAAAATCTACATGGTAAGTTATATGTGGTATGTACTGTAAATACCACATAATCCTTAAGAAAAAGAAAAGTCAAAGGATTAATGATTTGAGAAACACTATTTTTTGAAAAAAAATTAGATAGGTCAAATAGTGTGTGGAATGCGCAAATTTATCAAACCATGCAACATTACCTTGGAATATGAAATAAATGTACTGAAAAACATCAATGCATGAAGGTTATTTCTCTGGACATTGTTTTGAAATGATAAGTTTCAAAAAGCCATGACGAATTTCTTGAAAAGAAACTACAATTTTTTTTGTTTGGTTTACAAGTCATACCACCGAATAGCAGCAATGTAGCCCATGGGCCCTGTTCAAGGTTTTTCTGTGTTGCCGTGTAGCACTGTGCACTAAATAAGGCCATTGCCCTCAGTCATGTGGCGATCAGAAAGTGAGTCCTACGTTGAATCTACATGCAAACACATTTAGAAGGGTAATTGGCTTAAAATCTGACTACTCACGATCGTTACTTGCATAATCATACATGTCGGAAGGCAATTGAGGTACACTGACTGATTTATAGTGTATAAAAGTTGGCGTAAAAGTAATATACTTCCCATTCTCGCAAAACTAATGTTTGAAAGGCTATGGCAGCAACCAGGAGGTCACAGGTCAAACAGATCATCATGTATTCGAACTTTGACCTTACAACATCACATGTTGTAAAACAAGACTTTTGATTGGCCAATTTTGTCAAGGCTGCCATTTTGAATTCCAGTGTTCAACAGTTGAATGTGTGAGTCTGCAGGTATCATTCACTCCATTAAGCCACGGTTTTTGGGAGAAATCGTCGATTACCTCTCTCAGTGGACGATGAAGGGAACACAGAAGAGGTTTAGGAGAATCACTGTAATGTTTTAAGGACGTTGCCTTCGTTAGACACTTAGAGTTTATGTAAGTTAAACTTCGATCAGTGGATGTCCGTTATTTACAGTGTACTGGCCGTGGACATGTTGAATTTTTCAGCCTTTTAGTGAGGTTTGAACTGAGAGTTTGCTACTTCGACACTTTCCACATCGTAGGGGACTATTTCAAACCAACCACTGTTCTTTGAGAAGTTGAGAACATATGGCGACAAGAAGTGATCTATGTTCATTTCGATCATTATGGATTAGTACTTATGATAGCAACTCTACTCCATGCAGTGCATAGGAATAACTTAGTATAAATCGGACATGATACAGTTTTATTCTCGTCTCAGTTGCCGACCATTCGATGTCTTAATGATGGAAGAAATGTTTTCGGACTTGATACAACTACTCTCTCCAAGTAGTGCCGGTGATGGCTTGGTTTGTACTGTGATTCATTTCTTTTGCATGTTTTATTGTTCATTATCGCTCTTGTCATGAAGGACACATACCACAGACTCAGCCATAATCCTGATTTTTACATGTAGCAATTGAACATTGTTTACCATGATGTTTATTTTGGCTGAAACTCAACATCTAATGATAAAACATAAATCAAAGTTCTCATGTTTTCCATGTACACTTCACTTTAAGGAAAGGCATTTTGAAATATATAAAGTGAATTTTATTTGTCAACAAAGTACATGTAACAAACATTTCAAAGTTTTTGAATAAGTTTTTCATGGTTAAATTTCTTTATATATATGTGAATTTAACATAACATTTTTAACTGATCAGTTTCTATTTGATACACATTTTAAATATTGTGATCTGTTGATCTTACCGTGGGTCTTTCAAAGGACAGATTTTACAATTTTTTTGTGTATTCCATTATCAGATTGTTCAGAAATCAAGTCATTCAAAAACAAAGCTTCAGAACAATAATTGCTATGGCCAATTTCATATCATTCAGCAATTCAAAAAAAAGAAATCTCTTTGCATGTACATCTGCATGAATATTGAGATAGATGCTTCCTTACTTCACTATAATAATAATTTTTGTCAAAAATTTTCCTGCAGTATAGCACCTCATGTAATTTTTCAATAGAAATTTTAATTCAGAGACGATGATGAAGTATACTGATAATTATTAACTAAACTTTAGATTTTTGCTCAGAACTATTGCAGTAGACTTTATTGTCCTTTAGGGAAACATGTTTTGATGTTTTGATATTAAATATAGTTTGTGTTCAAATGTGTTTAATCCCGTTGTAGCTTGCTGCTGAAAATATGCTAATTTTCTATAGATGAAATTTATACTGATTTTTCTACTTTTCAGTGATTTTCATACATGATAGGATTCATTTAGTGAAAGGCATAGAAATTCAGTTCTCACCTTTGTGAGATTTATAGTTACGATGCAACTGATAGCCATGCACCTACTTTGATATCGTTTAAAGGGGAAGATTACCCAGTGATTATGTATTCAGCAATAAGAAATCTATAACAAACTGGTGTGAAATCTGTTTTTGTTATTAATTTTCACTTACTGATAGCACGATGGCATCCATTTGAAAACCTTTAGTTATAGGTGGAAGTGACGTAAGAGCCTACGACTGCACTGACACTTGTTGGGCTTCCTCGGCTGAAGACTACGGGGAACCCCTATAAGTGCCAGTGCAGTCCTAGGCTCTTAAGTCACTTCTACCTATACCTATAGTTTTCAAATGGGTGCCATCGCGCAATTGGTAAGTGAAAGTTGATAACAAAGACAGGTGTCGCACCATTTTTTCATAGATTTTTTATTGCTGAACATACAATCTCTAGGTAACCTTCCCCTTTAAGATAATAATAGTAAAGATGGTTACTGTTAGGATAATTAGTGTAACATGTTATATAGACTTCAAAGTTACAAAGTTGCGTAGTACAAAGAGTAATCGGATAAATTTTCATTATAAGATAACCAGGTATGTTAGATAAAAAAGGTCCACAGATTGTGTCTATTGCAAAGCCATTGGATGTTCTGATCACACCATAATTACACCCCTGTCGAAATTTGGTACTTCAATTTTAATATTTTTGAGGACATGGTCATGTTAAGAAAGAAGAAATGGTAATATTGAGTACACTCTAATGGATTCCCACATCTTTCTCAGTCTGTCATAAAGTCTAAGTTACAAACCACATTACATTTTTTGCAATATTTAAATTTTTCACTAGAGGAATTTCAACTACTGTCATTCATTCATGTCAACAAAATCAAGAGATACATTGCATTATTTATGACATTTTCAACATTTTACCTAACTGTACCGTTTTCCTATTTATTATGCCAACTTGTTCTTTCAATTTTGCCATTCATATTGTCCACAGTACAGCCTCATTAAATATTCATTGCTTTTAGGTACATTAAAGAAGGACTTCTCAGTTGAAAAATATATTTTTAAAATTATTTTATTCTTTAATCATAATGTAGTACTTGCATTTAATAATTTTGTACTGTAAAAGTTAATAGTTTTAACATATTTCTGTATTGCAATATTTGAAATGACAGTAATATTGTCCTTTCATGACTTTGCTACTATTGTTGTTCAGATTGTCAACTGCACTTTCTTGCTCAGCTCCCTGAATTTTGTTGAAATATCCACTTGTCAGCCTATCAGCATGATCTGTATATTTACATATAGATCCAGACTTCATACAATGCATCGGTCAACTAGTACAATTTTGACTATAAAGGTAATAGACTGTTAACATGATAATAGTAGACATTTCAACTTGCTTTTGGCAATAGAACAAGAAAATGTAGTTAATACAAAGAACAGAAATAGGGCAGAAACCAGTTGTTACAGCTACTTTTAAAGTACATACCAGTATTTTACTAGAAGTAATTGGCCTTTAATGCAATATTTTTCATAAGTCAACTTGGCTCATTTATCTCAGAAAGATACATTTTATGTAAACACTTTTTTTTAAAATATATGTCATTTTATTAATACAAACTTTGTTTAAAATTTATATAGCTCTCAACTTGTTTTATTTGTGTATGAAGGTGTTGTCTGCTGATTTTACCACACTTGTATTGCTTCTTTCTCCTCTGTAGAGGTTCAACTGTACCAGAGAGAATTCGAACTTTGATCAAATCACTGGATAAAAAAGTTAAGGTACATTTTATCAAAGGCTGAATGTACTGGATTATTTTTTGTATGCTGAATCTTAAAAGTACAAATATGCAATCCATTGCATCAGCTTTATCAGTAAAGAAAATGGCCCAATAAAATTGCATTTCCCCATGCACCATTTTTGGAGCCTCTTTGTAGGGCATTATACATATGCCACCACACAAAGCCAACAAATTGTTGTTGGCTGCAGTGGGTGTACACTGATTTGCCGTAGAGCCATGTTTAATCCCATCTAGCTAACTACTTTTGACCTTATTGTCATGAGCTCGGCCTGTTAGCTTCCTTGACCTTTGATGTCTACCCCCTTCCCCCAAGCTGCAGGTTGTCTGTGAGAGGTCTGTCTCAGAGCTGCAAGATGTCTGCAAGGTCTGTCCCAGAGCTGTGGGTTGTCTGCAAGAGGTTTGTCCCAGAGCTGTGGGTGGTCTGCAGTGGTCTGTCTCAGAGCTGCAATAACTAATTATATATTCACAGAATCAGCTTACTGCAGCTCTGTCCAGAAAGCTGCAGTGAGTCTGTTTGTGCAGATCTGCCTCAGCTGTTAATCAGCTCTTTGCAGATCTGCAGGTTTCGTAAGGGAAGGCCCGATGTCACCGATGCCATCAGTGATCATTTGTCGAAGAGAGATATTGTATTTATCTACCAGCTTGCGATACCTGCCAAAAGAGCGTTTGAATGTAGAGACAAGTCTTGCTCTGGTGTAACCTTGATTTAATAGTTTGTTAGAGAGATGGCCATGTCTCTCTACAAAATCACCACATGAACTGCATGCTCTAGCATATCGAATAAGCTGGGAAATGTATACCCCATAAGCTGGTGAGAGTGGAATATTACTTATGAGGTGTTTGTCTGTTGTTTCTTTAATCTCCAATTCTGGAGGATAAATCATAGCGAGATTTTTACTGAATTCAGAGTTATTCATAGAAATAACATCGTCTATGTATCTATATGTTAGATTGAGAGTTCGAGCTACAGAGACCTTTTTCTGTTTAATTTAGTTCTGGATAATTTCTGCCTCATATGAGAACAGAAATAAGTCTGCAAGCAAGGGAGCACAGTTAGTGCCCATAGGAATTCCTATACACTGTTTGAAAATGTGCCCTCCAAATTCTACAAATATGTTGTCGATGAGGAAATCAAGCATACTGATAATGTCTTTCTCTGTATAAAACACTTTAGCGTTAGTTGTATTTTTAACAAAATATGTAGAATTATACCCTAATACTACATATTTGTAACGGCGTGAACCGTTTTTGTAGAAAAATGCTTGGTTGATGATGTTTTTCAAGTGTTCTTTCAATTTATTATGTGGTATTGTGGTATACAATGTGGAAAAATCGAAAGTTTTAATAGATGTTATTTTTGAAACAGATCTTGATTTCAAATTTTCCAAGAGTTCCTTCGAATTGTTTAATATCCACATTTGATTTATACCACTCCGAGAAAAGACAACATCACAGTATGCTTGAAGTCCCCGTTTAACAGTACAAAGAACAGAAGTCAGTATCTCCGATAACTCTGTAGTTGAACATTTTGAAGATCCTGCGATAAACCTAGCTTTGTAAGGTGTTTTGTGGAGCTTTGGTATCCAGTATAAGCTAGGCAACTTATTATGGTCATCCTTTATTGTAACATTAAAATTATCCATGAATGACTTATGGTTTGCCAAAATTTCAGATTTGCTGAACATTGATTGTCTGTAAGTGGAGTTGGTGGAGGTCTTAGTTACACCAAGTTCGTCTATAAGACATTCAAAATAATACTGCTTACAGACAAATACAATGTTATTGGCAGCTATATCAGCAGGAACGACAACATATTTGTCATGAATGTTATTCAAACACTTAACAGCATCAGGATCTTTAAATACAGAATAGGGTCTTCTGCAAACATGTGATCTTAGTCGACCAATACGGCCACGAACTATTTTCCTCACAGATTTGACCCATTCTGACAGTGTGTCCAGCTATACATCCTCCCTTTTAGCCCATTTCCTGGCATATTCTTCAACAGAGTCCATAACGATCTTAAAATTATGGTTCCAGTTGATCCTGCGAGGTTCTCTGAACTTGGGTCCACAAGATAATATCTTACGAAGGTGATGATGTTCAACCAAGTTCAAATCGCCAGTGATGACATGGCCAACTGGAGTGTATTTGAAGGGAGATGTAGAGCAGTCACAGGATGATGGTGTTTGAAGGAATTCATCAATTTTTAAGTGCCGCAATGCCTTATTGTAATTGAATATTTTATTGAAGATTGTCTTGGTGTATTGATATGACAGATTAGGTACAGACTGTATAAGGTATAAGTGTAGTTTATGCTACGTTCTGGTGTTCTCTTCCGTAGCCTAATCCTACGGAAGAGAACATACAAGGTTGATGTGTTGATAGTTTATTCTTGTGCATGCAACCAACACTGGAGATTATAGCATTATAGAAAGCTTTGTTTTCGTAAAAATGTGTGGCTAATAAAATTTGTCTGTGGCTAATAAAAATTTGAACTATTCACCACAGTGGCTAACAGATTTCCAAACCCAGAGCTAACACAGCCATGTGTTGACAAATTCACAGACTAGTTTTTTAAATTCTGAAATCGTACTTTTGAGGACGCCATTCTTCTCAATTCCCATTGTAAATGATTTAGAAAAGTACGGTATGCTTGATTGAGAGAGGAGATTGCATTTTTGTAAAATTTTCCACGAATTGTGTCTTCAGCCATACAGAATAATGTAATGAAAAGTAGGGAGACTAGTTGCACCTGTATTATGAAACAAAAGGATATTGATTTTTTCCAAACAGAAAGACAAAAGAAATTTGCATGCTAAGTTTCCTCAGAGAATGACCCCTTCAGTTTGTCATAACTTGCCTCCTAAAGTATGGCATTTGTAGTACCTGCAGAATGTGACTTTACGGAACGTCGTTACATCATTTCTGTTGTTATCTGGTTTTTCCAACGTGTTTAGAGTAAAATGTTTGAGCTTGTAAGAGCAGTCTTGTAGAACCAGGGAAGTACCATTTGTTTTCCCAAGAGGTATGTTTGAAAATTCAAAGCTCAAAAGTGACTTGTCCCATCGACCTCACTGAATAGTACCTCGTATATAATTGACAATTGGAATAGGCCAGAAGTTGAGGATGCAAATAATGCAACATCATCCAGTGCACACGTAGGGCAGAAGTTTAAGGTCACTAAGAAGGTCCAGAGAAATGTGACAGTGAGTAAGCTGATGAAAAATTGTGAATTTTATTTGCGCGTCAAAAACAAATACTGTCAAATAGCCGACAATGACAAATAAACAAGATACGCGGAGTGAAGACGAATGTAAAAAAATGTAACCATACTGCTACATTTCAAATGGCCAAGGTGTGTTGAGATAATCTTAGTTCCACGACGATCGCGTCCATTTGTGCGGATTATGTTAATGTTAATAGCCTTATCAAACGTGTTGCCGTCCAGGCTACCACTTCCCAGCCGCGTGCTCACAGTAAAAGATGAAGTCTGGCATTTTATTATCGTTCTAAACTTCATAAATTTGCCGCTCTTCAGCTCGGGCTTTCTAGTGGACCTATAAAAATGTTCTGGGATGATATATCCGATCTTTATCGCGTCTAATAATCGTTCTAAACTTTATAAATTTGCCGCTATTTAGCTTTGGCTTTCTGGCTGACCTAGATAAAAAAATTTGTGGTGATATGTCCGATATTTAGTGCGTCTACTTATCGTTCTGAACTTGATGAATAGCATCAAATTTATAAGATTTAGAACGATATTATTATCGCGCTAAATGTCGGATATATCACCCCAAATTTTTTCTTAGTGTGCCAGAAAGTCCGAGCTAAAACGCATCCAATCTTTAAAGATTAGAAAGGTAATTATCGGGCTAAATGTCGGATATATCACCAGAATTGTTTTTTTCTTGTTCTGCCAGAAAGCCCGAGCTAAATAGCATCAAATTTATAAAGTTTAGAACGATAATTATTGCGCTAAATATCGGATATATCACCCCAAAATTATTTTTTTGGTCTGCCAGAAAACCCGAGCTAAATAGCATCAAATTTATAAAGTTTAGAACGATAATTAGACGCGCTAAAAAGCATAAAATCTATAAAGTTTAGAACGATAATTATCGCGCTAAATATCGGATATATCACCCTAATTTTTTTACTTGGTCTGCCAAAAAGCCCGAGCTAAATAGCATCAAATTTATAAAGTTTAGAACGATAATTATCGCGCTAAATATCGGATATATCACCCACAAATTTTTTTCTTGGTCTGCCAGAAAGATGATATTACTCTAGCTATATATGGGCTAATTTAGAAAGTTAAGAACGATACTCAGATCGGCTAAATATCGGATATATTACCGAGTAAAAGTTTGGCTTGGGAGGTCCAATCTAAACTCCAGCTGCATGTGTGCTAATGTAGAAAGTTTAGAATCATTTTTAGATCGGCTAAATATCGGATAGTTGGGCTAATTTAGTACATTTAGATGTAGATGTAGACAAGTCAAAATTAGCTTTCTAAACTTTCAGCTAATTTAGAAAATTTAGATGTAGATGTAGACAAATCTAAATTAGCTTTAGCTAAACTTTCTAAAAATAATAAAACACAATTCCGCACCTTAATGACGACGGAACTGGTATCCGGGTCAAAGCTGCCAAATTTTTTACCCAATGTTGAGTGTGTAGTAATCTGACTGCTATCGCAGTAATCAGACATCCTATTTGGAATATGATTGGGGATGGGAGCTAAATATTGATATTTTGAAACTTCAAAACCCTGATTTTCAATTTCGATGTGTTTAGAAAACTGTATATAAATATTTTGTGACAATTAGTTATGTTTAATCCATGGAAGACTCGACCATATTTTGACGTGTTTGATGCTGGCTTACACTAATTTGCGGAACAGAATGAGCGGAACGGAACGGAATGGAACGGAATAGTCAGACCAAATAAAACATTAGTTTCTCTTAATTAGAGTCCATTTTTTCGCCCACTGGATTTTTGAGCGGAAAAGAATGGAATTAAGACAGACATTTTGATTTAAATAAAATATATAATTTATTCAACTCTACAAATAGACCTAATTGCACCTTAATTTTTGAAGTTTCCAAAATGAATATTATGTCAAATACAATTTGAAGCTACATCTTAATTAACATCTAATCCTTAGAATCACACCTTATAGAGGGCACTACCATAGTGTGGAGGGGGTGGTCAACCCAAAAGAGGGAGTGTCTATGGCCAACATGTAATTGTGCGCTCTGTTTTGTTACGTAAGCTCGCAATGTCTTAACATGTCACTGCCACATGAGCAGCTGTATATTTTTTCGAAAAACAAGCGGATTTAGAGTACAGAATCTGAATGTCTTTACAACATTCGTAAGTTTGGACAGTTTAGATGAATTAATCCAGGAATTCACCATGGCGCACTGGCAGTAAAACTTATAAATTGCTGCGAGTGTACCATGCCTGGCTTTTTGTGAGACTCTCATCACGCTAGTCAGGGGTTGCATCCGTGCCAATGAACACACAGTCAGCAATGCAGTTACAATTTATCAATTTTAGAAGTTAGAATGATTGTCACCTCCTCCCTTGTTTTTCACCTCCGCGCCAAATGTAATCTGGCACCATGCCATCGTGGTGAATATTCCATACACAGACTAGCTGCCACCTCATGGTAGCCATAGCATCCTCCAGCAGATGCGATATGCAGGGTGAGGTTTAGATTCAGATGTAGTTTCAGATTTGAATTATAGCTTCTTCAGTCCAGTAGTCTTATTCATTCCCAGCAGCAGTCTTGGGAGCAGTCTTGCCTGATATAATGTGTGTAATGTTTAATTTATTGTACCTGCTCTACCACACTTCCCGAAGTGTATTTCTATGGAATAAAGTTCTTATTAGTAGTCTTATTTATGATTTTATTACCGCAAGAAAAACACGCATTAAAATAAGGATGCGTCTGGGACGGCTGTGGTGTTGACTCAATCACTTAATCCGCTGATACGGACAGCGGATTAGCAAGTTGGCAATGTTTTTGGAGCAATTACAGTGGTGAATACACAAGTTGGAGAGGAGATAAGGACTTGTCGGTAATATATGAAGCAGTCAGACGGTGTGGAGTTGAACTCTTTATTTGAAAGATCACAGTCAAAATTAATAAAATCAAATAAAGTAAAGCGTTGCACAAAAAAAACTCCCCACCCCAGGGTCCTTTCATCTGTTCCCTGTGATATGGGCTGTCTCTGTGCGTATGGCCTGGCTAACTTCGCCAAGTTTGAATGCTAAGCGCCCGAAATAGCTTCTACCCAAAACAAGTCATTGACAATGAAATAGTCCCCACTTGTAATAGGAGTATTAGTCTTGATGGGGCAGGGAAATGTGGTCATTAAGAAGGATCACTGGAGTGTATATGTTGAGATCTATGGGCACATAGGTCTATGTCGTTGTTCCCAATTTGAAACATATGAGGCATGTCTAAGTTATGGTTCTAAATTGGGAAAAAAGATCAGACCTCTAGCTGTATTGGCAAGCCAAGAAATACATATGCGCATAATAATGAGGTACAAGATGTGACATCTTAAGGTCTAATATCCTATCAGAATTGGAGGGTATAGAACTTGTGGTTACTGAGTTATGCATATATATATATATATAATCAATGTCAAAGGTCATAAGGTCATGTGACATTTTGAAAAAAAAAATTGTAATGCTAATTAATCCCTATGTGCCAAAAATCAGACCTCTAGCTCTATTCGCTTGCCCAGAATTAGATGTGTGCATAATTAATAAGGTAAAGCCTGTGTTGTCATAAGGTCTCCCACCCTACTAAATATAAAGGACATAGCACTTGTGGTTACGTATTTATTGACATAAACGTATATTTCAGGTCAAAGGTCATCGAGGTCACATGACATTTGGTCAAAAAAACTTCTATCCTATAGTTATCCCTATATACCAAAAATCAGACATCCAGCCCTTTGGGCTTGCTCAGAATTAGATATATGCATAATTAATGAGGTACAGTATGAAGCATCATAAGGTCTCCCATCATACCATATATGAAGGGTGTAGCACTTGTGGTTACT
>LD352214.1:41307-59002 GCA_001465055.1 Ptychodera flava | reverse complement strand
ATCATAACACTTTAAATGTAGCAAAGCATGTAGCAAAGGTTCAAACTTGCACATAAATGCAATATATAATGAAACACGTGAGCATTTTCAGTTCATATCTGGTATTAAGCTAAGCGATGTGATGCCATACTTTTGGTATCAGTGTCTGCCGATTTTACGCTAAAAATCAGATAACTTTACGGGGTACGTGAAGAAAGCAAGTAGCCATTTATTCATAAAGCCTATTTTCTCTCCCTGACGGACGGTGGATACGCTGAAACTTTAAGACGGGATTAATTAGAGTACGATTACAGGTATTATTCTCACGCAAAATACCCTGTCAATTCCTTTGTCTGAATGTGACTCCTGTCACAATTATTTATAATTTCCCATAATCCGAATCTGAATGTTCACCTTTAACATTAATATTTTTTATTTTATCATGAGTGATACTAACAATTGTTAGTTCTTATACTTCTTTCACTGGCGAATTGGCATGGTGATTCATAAATCAAATGTTTCTGTTACTTAGTGACGTGGTTTTCTGATGCAAAGGTTGCAGAATTGACAAAGGTTATCAGTTAATTTTGACGCTAAGGCCAAACAGTGAATGCCGACAGATCTCCATCGTGATTTCTTACAGTGCTTATAAATAAAGCAATCAATAGTTTTAACACCGCAAGTGTCGTTGACTTCGTCGTTTGTTCTGTATAATCACTACCAAATGTACTGTACAAGTTAGGGATCCACCTTGAAATCTTGCAGAGGAGGTCTTCACGAGGAAATTTAGATTTCTGTCGGTCTTTGACATAGTTTCAAATTTAGACAGAGTGTGTATTATACACTTTACCATAATTCAGCAGTTTTTCACTCTCCAACGATGTGGAGATTTTTTGGCAAAGGTAGGAAAGCTGGCAAATTTTTCACCCTACATATTTGATTTCAATCTTCTGATTTACAATCATGCCTCCAATATTCTATTCTTTCATTTCTTCGTGATAATGGAGTTTCGTCCTTCAAAAGTTATTTACTCGGTAACATCACTGGTATGGCGTATAGACACGACGAGGCAACAGAAATGAAGGCCAGGTGATTTATTGCAGAACGCCCCCAGGTGTTGAATGCAAAGCGTCAATTATTAATGTGTGAGTTCGTCTGCAAAAACAAGTCCATCTGATAGCAGCATGAGTGCATAGCTTTCTTTTACGTGTTTCATTTACCTCAATGTGGTTCCGCAGGAAGTGTGTTCTTTATTGGTATCAGCTGCTAAAATAACTACCTCCGTTTTCACACCCACCATCACCACCCGGATGTCCTCCCATAGAAAAGGTGGACGGGTATGTGCGCCCGAATGGGTCACTCTTTCACGAAAAAATCACCTAAACATGAGTCGATTTTTCATCCGACAAAACCTATCAGCATGGGTCGATAACAAAGCAAAGATCCCATTATTTACGAAAACCTTGACATGCAGCAAAGATCCCATTATTTACGAAAACCTTTACATGCAGCAGAGTAATGTCAGGAGTACTCCTCCTGGGATTTCGGGCCCCTCATGTTGTGAAACGCCTTCCAAGAGATACGAGACACCAACAAATGATGTATGAATGCAAACGTCAGAAATTAGGACACTTAGCTTTATCGAAATTAACGCCCGTCCACCCTTCTTCCCTTACCCTCCCACACCTCTCTCTCTCTCTCTCTCTCTCTCTCTCTCTCTCTCTCTCTCTCGGGTTTGCCTTCCCTTCCATCATATATGTTAGCTGTATAAACAGTGAATACAGAGTAAGAGTAATTGTCACCATTTGAGAATTTTAAAATGATTTCTCGATAATGATTTCTGGTTGTGTTTGATTGAAGATTAACTGAACCTTGACCCCTCCACCTATACATTCAAAGAAAATGTGTTCGTAAAACTATTAAACCCCAATGGAATCACACTTAATCCCAAAATTAAATTACAATAAAAGGCATTCACGTGGTGGAATCCCAAGATGTTGAGACGATATGTGCTTGAAGCTTTGCTTTGATAGTCGATCAAAGGCCGGGCTCGAAGGCCGTAGGAAGTACGTGGGTAGTAGTAAGGGAGTATATTCGACCAACAAGTGTATGTTTTGGACTTCTTGGCGATTATTTGTGTCATACCTTCTATCCTCTTACTACTGCGCATACATTATTGCAGCCTTCCATCCCGGGCCTTCGCTCGACTATCAAAGCAATGCTGCAAGCACCAGTGCTTGAGACGGTCAGTGCAGACGACAAAACTAGTCTAAGAGGAGATCTGAGGAATTCTAGCGGGCATTAAAATAGATAGTATATTAATAAATGTAAACCCAAACCTATGGTTGAACAGTTAGCCAACTCAATACAGTGACAATGATAAAACTGTCAGTTGACAACATTTGATAAACAAACCAGAAAGCTTCCAAAATAATAAGTCCGTGCAACCTTAAAATGAGGATTTTGGAAAAGTGTAGAATTAAGAAAATTACGAAGCGGGCCGTTGGTCAACTGACAGAGGTAATTACATGTAGTATAGCTGCTGTCGAAAATAGAAAGTGTCAGGGCGTTTCTCAGATGTAGCAACTTTCATGACTCAATGTAAATATATCTGGAATTTCGGTATATACAGCTCATTAAAACAGTAAGTTCAAGTATATTGATTGTCAACTCCCTTGTTCCAGTCATTCTTCAACTTTCCTATTGTCGGCTCAGCTCCATTCTTTACGCTCGGGGCCGAGCAGCTGTGACCCCATCGCCTGCCTACTTGCATTACCTACACCGCCTAGGTCATGTTGGCGGGACAACATCCCTAACCGCCAGGCTCGTTTTTGCACGACAAACGGTGACGTCGTTTCATGTTTCGTTCAGTTTCCTGCTTCATCCCCTCTGGCAACCGAGAATCTGCAACTCCATCGCATGCCTCCAGCCTTGTGCATGCTTGGTGTCTATAATATACGTCACCTATACCCAGTAGGTCATGTTGGCAAGACCACGTCCCAAGCTATCTTTAGGCACGTGTGTGACATACGTAGAATTTTTCCCCTGCTTCGCATCAACCGCTCCTATCAAGGCTCGTAACACCCTCCCCATTTATTACCTTCCTTCACCTCACGGGGGTACTTAGGTCTCGTCTGTGGCACAATAATCCCTTCACTCTGGGCACAGGACAAGCCCTGCCCTCTTCCCTCATTCATTTTCCGAGGGACGGGCATACTTCACTTCCTGTCCCTCGGTTAGTCGCAAGTCTGAACTTATCCCAAAAGATATATTTCGTATTTTGTATTTTACAGGTTTTGATTTTGAAAATGAATCAATAATTTCCTGAAAGTTCAACTCCTTCAAGTATTCTGCGTATTTGTAAATAATTATTGCTTTCACTTGTCTTTAAATTCCATGAAACGATTGTATTTCGTGATATAATTGATCAACTATCAGCACTATTGTGAATCCGTGACAAAGTGCGTCCACCCCTTCAGATGTCGTGATTCTTGATATATCATATTCTAAAACACTTGTTTTGACATTTTCGATTTGAAATTTCGATGATCTAAGTCGTGACAATGCTCGGTCCTCAAACGTTCACAGTGAATAAAACACATCGGCACCAGACTTTAAATCAAATAAGTCAAAACGTCGTTTTAGCGTGACCAATCGCGCCCAGGTGATGTGTCATCTTTCAGCTATTCTAGGCTATCATCGGGGTAACTATATTATTGGGCACATTGCTTTTATACCTTCTGGCCTATACAAATTTAACATTCGATAAGGTCAACTCTGATCGGTTCTTGCATGTGAGTTTGACCCAGAGTTTGACCCAAAGCGCCCTCTATCGTTACTTTGATGGAAACGGGGCAGAATATACAGGGGCATCATCATTGCTAAAAATGATTTGCTACAGAATGAGATTGTTTAATGTTTCTTGTACCGTGGACGAAAACGACAATTCTCCGCGCTGTGTCAATATCTTCGCGCTAAGTAAAAATATCCGTGCTGTGGGAAATTTATCCCCGCCCTGTGTAATCTCCTCGCTGTCGGAAATTCTCCGCGCTGTTTAAAGGGAAACCTAAGTCAAGGGAGTGTCACCATTTATCCCTTCTAAAATCCACCTTGAATAAAATGCAGCTCAAATTTGCCACATATTTGCACACGCCAGCGACTGCGGTGCGACGAAGGAGACATTGCAGTAGACAACATTTATGAAAATGAACTCGAAATCCCATGGGCGCGAAAGGGCTCATGGGTGGAGCGTGCGTGACGTGCGTGCGGATACACGAACGTGGGTGACTCATATTATATCAACAATTATATCATATTATATCATTTGTTATGAGATAATTGTTCCAAAAGATAGCTTTATTAGGATATTATTGGTTCTGTTGTTGATTGTTCTTTATTGACCAATCATCGACGAGGTTCTTAGCGTGGTACTAGCCCGAATAGCGACTAACAGAATACCTCGCTTACCGTAGCATTGGAGTCTATGACTGTCTAGTATAGCTCTGCACGTTACAACTTTTTAATGCTCAGTAGCATGAAAAATGAATTAACTGTTGTGCAGTTGAGTGCAAAAATGACTAAAGGAAGAACAAAAACGGTGTTAGTTTTTACCGTTTTCCCACAGAACAGCTCCTTCGAAGACAGTGGCTAAAGAAAGTCCGGCGAGTCAGAGGTAATAGGGCCTAAAATGTTAAAAACTGTCAAGATACTAAGTTATGTTCTGCACCTTTCAAAGGTCTGCGAAATCGCCGATATAAAACCGATAAAGATGGGCAATTTTGGGACTACACCAGTCCTGGTAATATTGATACCAGAAGATACTAGAACGACTTCTTGCCTATCGTGTCTTGGCACGCTGAGAAATAGCTGATATTTACCCTATAAATATCGGCAATTGCGAGACTCTAATATCGATACCAGACGAACATACTAGATTTCCTTGCACTGTGTCTCGGCACGCCGGGTCTGCAAAATCACCAATATTAACCCGATAAATATCGGCGATTTCGGCTTTAACTCTGATACTACACGATACTTTGTCAAATCTTGGAAAATATCCGATGTATATCGGTGATTTCACCACCTAAGGGAGCATTCGTTTTTTCGGGGAGGGGGTTGGTGGAATTTGAGCGACAAATGAAATGTAGAACGCGACCCCCTCAAAAATCAAATTTCTAAAATTGCACATCCCCTTCCCCCAAAATGTGACCCCTCAAAAAAATCATCAGATTTGATTCATTGACCCTTCGTACCCTATAGCCCTTCGCTGAAAAAATTTGGCCCTTCAAAAGTGTTTGCAAGAAAAAGAGTTACCCATCCCTTGAATTTCCATGCACAAAAAACAGCGACCCTCCCCCAGATGTCACAGTCCGTATCAATAATATCTTAATTGAATTATAATTTCCCATTTGACCTTTGAACTTCAAAGAATCCTTTTTGATCTTTACAAATAATCACTGGGTGAAATTCCAATGTCATATTAGTTTTTCAGATCTGCTCTTTCGAATATAACATTCTCGTCACGTACATTTATATCAATTGTCTAACTTTTTTAAAGCACTGATTTCAATAGCTAGTTTTGTATTGTAAAAAAATTATTCAAAGTCTCCTCACATACCACAATGTAAAGAGAATCAACATTTTTGGTGAAATTCCAAAATCAAATTTCTTGCACACACATGAACTTGTGATCGCCCTAGTCTAATCAAGAACGTTAATGTCAATAATCAAGAGTCTATAAAAACACAGAATTAGCTAGTTTTGTATTTAAAAGAAATTATTCATAGCTTCTCATAGACTACTCATAGATTATGTATGGAGGACCAAGCAACATTTCTGTGAAATTCCAAAGTCAAATTTTTTCCATCACTCCATACAAACCATTGTAAAGTTTGATCCCTTCCAATCATTGATTGCAAAATTTGACACCCCCCCCTAAAACTGGTTTCGTAAAAGTCAACCACCTTGATTTCCACCGACCCCCTCCCTGTAAAAAACGAACGCTCCCTAACAGATCTTACCACCCGACTACCTCTGTCCGACTCTTAGTTCAAAATTAGCATGCTTGGCCGGAAGTCAAGAATCCTGCATGTTTTACATTATTAAATTTATTCATGCAAGAAATACATTTTCACATTTAAAGCATTTTTTTCATTAAATGTCCACACGAAACTTTTATAAACATTACTGGCGGGACTTCGTCGAAAGGGCCGATCAGATATCATCGGGAGTTTCCGGGAGGGCCTTGCACGAAATACATTCTTTACATATAGGCTTAATAAATTTTTACTTGACGATAGGGGCTTGGACAGAGGACTGATCGGACATCATCGGGAGTTTTGGCTGGTCTCCACGGAATACATTCATTACAGCGATAGACGATACTGGATTTTCAATATCGCGGGTAAATATCCAATATAAGCTAATATCGAAGATTTCATCACTTTACAGATCTGAGCAAGCATGACTTCCTCAGTTCGACCCCGACTTCGAAAAACGGACGTTATTATAGATTTGTCAAATCGCGGTAAATATTTTCCGATATATATCGGAGATTTCGCAACCTTATAGATCTGGCCAAGCTCGCGTTAAAAACAGCCTTGCAAACAAAAGAACATCGCGATGTAACAGTTTGTAATTAACATTATTTCTAACCACCCACTCGGCTATTTACGGCTATTATCGGCTATCGACGATGAACATTTTCTATCCTGTAAATATTTTTCGTTTTTTCTCATCAGAATTGTTACATATTTCATAATTTTCTCTGGTTGCACTCCTCGATGAACGTTAACTTTCGAAGTTCGATATCGCGATGCTCTTTTGTTTGCATGGCTAGTTTTCGCCCGAGTGCTCATGGGTTGAATCAGATTAACGATGGTGGCGGATACGAACGCTTCCCTCGCATATAGAGAGAAAATTGGGCTCTGCGTAAATTTACAAGCGCAGCTAAGCACATCGTGTACCTTGGCGAGGTGGGTGTGCTCGAAAAAGTAGATCAATGCAAGTTTTGGATTCAAAATCAGCTGTTTCGGCGGAGAAACCGTGACTGCGGGCTGTATTTCCGAGGTGCTACCAGCGATTTTGTCTATGGCAGTCAGCCGGGTTGTGTTGGGAGGCCGTATAACGCCGGTAACACACAGCCCTGCCATGCAGAGCTACGTTGTGTATGCGGCCGTACACATCTTAGTAGACACCCATCGTACTGACATTTGTTTACAGTGTTTTTAGCAGTGCTGTTTCGTTTAAGAGTGTTTTCTTTCGCTGTTTTCGCATTCTAGTAGCTAGCAAGCATATAAAAACTCTGGAAACTAAACACCGACCACACAAAAACTCCGTGGATACGTACAGCTACCCTGTATCCCGCACACGAGTACACGGGTGCGGCTAATGAAAGCCGGTAAACAGCTGCGACCGGCCGCACGTGCTAGGTGATCTCATTACCGTGCTCGAGCTTGACTGGTACATTTTATAACTAGCGAAAATTTTAGTTTTTTAAAATCTTGATGGTCATAATGTGAAATTCATAAAATAATTTGTTTATATATAACATCAGTGACCCGATTATAAGAGTAAAATTTGAAAAAATGAAAGATTAATGTAACACCCTTGTGTACGACAAGTGGATGCTGTAGCAAAGCCTTTTTAGCAACATGATGGCCATGTATTCTGCCCCGTTTCCATCCAACTAACGATAGAGGGCGCTTTGGGTCAAACTCTGGGTCAAACTCACATGCAAGAACCGATTAAGTGTAGACCTTATCGAATATTAAATTTGTATAGGCCAGAAGGAATAAAAGCAATATGCCCAATGGTATAGTTGGCACGATGACAGCCCAGAATAGCTGAAAGATGACGCATCACCTGGACGCGATTGGTCACGCCTACGCTAAAACGACGTTATGACTTATTTGATTTAAAGTCTGGTGCCGTTGTGTTGATACATATAAAAAGAAGGATGTCTTGCATCTGCCTTCTGTTTTATTCACTGTGAACGTTTGAGGACCGGGGCATTGTCACGACTTAGATCATCGAAATTTCAAATCGAAAATGTCAAAACAAGTGTTTTAGAATATGATATATCAAGAATCACGACATCTGAAGGGGTGGACGCAATTTGTCACGGATTAGTGTGAAATACGTTTCATAGAGTTGCACGTAGTACTGGGCAATACCAAAAAGGCTACCTTTCATTTGGGTCACGAAATTGAAAGTTTCATATGAAAACGGATTTTCGACGGATTTCCATATCATCGCCCCCAACCCTTTCGTGGAGTGAACAAGTCAACGCTGAACAATCACACCATAGCTGCGCTTCCGCACTGGCTTGCGATGGCATCGTCCGAACAGACATGCCTTTTTGAAATGTGCGACAATTCAACTCACTGTTACCAAAGTCAACGCAATCTCGATATTGTGTATGGTGGAATACACCTGTGCTTCCTCCTTCTCCTGTCCTCGGCGCTGATCATACTCAGATGTTTAACAGAGTTGCGAGACTATTCATCGAAAATGCTTATACCATATCCGGGACACAAAAGAAAATGGATATTGTCAACTCTCTTGATTTTAGTGTTACTCTGTGGCGTTGGTGAAGGTGTTTTAACAGATCTGACCAGAAACTCCGTAACACAACCTCATCTCTATGTACCTCAATCGTGTGCACTGCTCTGTGGACTAACAAGTTTAGTGTACTATAACTACCTGGAATATTGGAAGCGGCCTCACTTGAGCCTGTTGTTGGTTCTGTACTGGCCGACCGCCGTCGCTATTGACGTTGCAAGACTGATCAAACAAACAGGTAACATTGGATTTGATATTACCGTAATGAGACAAGTAGTTATCCTTACATGCATCGTAATCTACGGATGTATGCTCTGTCTGGAAGTCAACTTAATACGAACAAAGGTAAGTGTTTGACATCTGTACGTCCATTGTTGCAGGATTCAGGGGTACTAATTCATTTATGCAAATGAGATTTTATGTAGCGAAGGGTAGCGGAGGTGCCGGGCCATTATTTCAATGTTTTATCTATTTAGCAATTGTTTAAAATTATATTTCTTGCTAACTGTCAAACAATTACACCAAACAAGCAACCTTTAACGGTATTCACACGGCAACGCGGCATGCACTATATTCTGAACTCGGACGGTTATGTCTGCCGTGTGCGAACAACCCTAGCCGCGATCGGATCGATTGTACACCACATCCACTGAACACTAACTGCGTTCGTGATTTTTGTCAAAGTTAAAGAAGGAAAGAGGTAAGTGCCCACTGCTTTGTATTCCTATAAGACACTGTGCGGCGGTTATGAAGCTCATAACCCTTTCCCTTATTTTTGTCGCGGGTAACGTGTGAGCTGCATAACTGCAGCGGCTTCTAGTCATCTGGATCCTTGACCCTTCTGACCCCATCAGCCCTGGTTAACTCGACCCCTCAAACCTTTCCTTTGGTATAAATGAAAAACTTGTATCATTATCTCAAAAGTAACTCGTCAGTTTTTTCGATGATCATACCACTTTGAAGGACTTTAGTGGAATCCTGTAATTTCGGGAACGCACCCGAGTAGGCTTGAAAGATACATTGTATCAGGGTTTTCTCTCGACTGCGCAATTGCACTAATTGCGCATTTCGAGCCATTTTCTGCCTTTTAAAAGTTACTGACAGCGCAAATATTGCGCAACAAAAACACGGCAAGCAAATACGCCCACATGATAGTGTAGTGACCTGTGGATTTTGCTGTTGTTTCTGCCCCTAAAATGTCAAGTCTGACCTCTAATTTTGATGAATGGGGCAGAAATTGCCCCTTCAGTAAATATGCAGAGAAATCTGTTGTATGCGACCGCGGCAGGGGCCCATTATTGTCGCCACAAACTACGCACAGCCTGGGCTCGGCCGTTAAATTGTCTGCTCTGCATTTTGCTTATCGAAACAGCTAACTTTTTGTTTTGAAGCCAATTTTCCCAGGCAAGTTGCATGATATATTCAGTAAAATGTCATGTAACAAGAAAGGTATGACAAGGTAGAGGTCAGCACAATTAGTGATAAAGAGAGTGTGAAATATTATAGCAAACAGTAGTTGAACTTCACATATTTGCCAATGCGTATATATATATTAATATCAATTGTCATTGGTTTGCACGTGCTCTTGCTTGCAGTTTTCTAGATCATACCCACGGAGAATTTGGCTATCTCCTCACATCATTATATTTGGTATGGCTTGACCCAGTGATGTGTGCTGCTGCGGTTCATAACAAGGGATCCCTGCTTAATAATTGCTGGGGATTCATCTAATGAACCACCAGCTCAATTTCAAGACCACATACTGGCCGAACGATTGTATTTTCTGGCCATAAAATATCTCTGTGTCTGAAATTCCTAGTAAGGAAATAATACTTTCAACTGAGTCAGACTGTTTCAGCCCAAATAATGATACGATATTCGCTGGGACTGTTTCTTGTGTAAACATGAGTGTTGTACTCTAATCCCTAAAGGATGCAGAAACACCCAGAATGTCGTTTATCAATTAATGTAAATTGAATATTGGCAAGAAGCGTTGTTGTTAATTGGTAAGTTTGAGTTCAAATAGAAATTCAGAATGCATATTACTCATTTCTGTACTCTAATGACAAGTGGAGTGATGGATATTCAGCATGCTACAGCAATTACAATAACAAGAAAATATACGTGGAATGTGAAGCGATAACTGTTTTGCAAAATTGTGTATTTAGCAACAGATCACTAGCGAAAATTTCTATCAGGCTCTAGGGAGACAATTTTTTCTACTCAATCATATATGGTGTTCCATGTTGAACCTTCATTTGATTACAATAGATGTTTGTTACCAACAATGTAAGAAATTTTGTAGTTAACTAATTTTGATATTGTAGGATCTAAATATCAAACGTTGCCCTGTCTTCATGTAGATCAAAGCATTATTCAAGAATAATGTCATGTTTTCTCTGTTTGATTTCAGTCTGTTCAAGCTCCTAATGGTCTGATTGCACACATGTTTGGCCCAATCGAAGGAAGTCGGCATGATGCATACAGGCTTAGTGAAAGCTTGCTGCTTCCACAATTGAAACGAGTGCAAAATGGTGGGCAAGTGATGCGGGTATATGGGGATTCAGCCTATCATCTTCGTCCTGAATTAATGGGCCCTTCAAGAGAGTACATTTAACCCGCGAACAAGATATTTTGACCGTTCAATGTCAGACGTTCGAGTGTATAGAGTGAGGCTTATGAAAGATAATATCTTTGTTTGATTTTCTGGATTTCATGAAATACCAAAAACCCTACCTACAACCTGTTACAATGCATTTTCTTGTTGCAACAATTTTCACAAATTGTCAAACTTGTCTGTATGGTAGTGAAACATCGACATTTTTATAATCTCCAGCCACGAACACCTGAAGTATATCTTCGAAATGAATAAGTATTGATGACAGTTATTCATGTATTGATATGGCCCGTGAACGTTCACTCAATCGCTGTTGTTCTGTAAAGTTATTATTAATATGAGTAACAATGATTTCTGGGCATATGTATTGTCTCGGTTGTGTTTGTCAAAATAAAACCCAAAGAAATTGTTTGTATCGTTATTAATAGATTTATTTTATAGTATCTAAAATGTGAAACAACAATAACAATGTAAACAGTGTAAACTATTTCATATAATGCAAGTAAATTCTGAATCAATTTTTTCTTGGCAAGCTGTTCCAACATCTTCATTTGCATTTCCTGTTGTTTTTCCGGTAAAGGCTAAAGCCAGCCGCCTCTTCTCCATCTCCAATGTATCCTGCTTATATTTCATTTCAGTCTCATGCTTTTGCTGCAAACATGTCAACAGATCAGCCCTTGATGCTCTGCTGCCCTTGTGTCTTTTCTTTGTAGGAGGAATTAGAAAGAAATCAAATCCTAGCAAATATATTGAAATTATATAAATTTGACCCTAGTATTTGAAAAAGCATGCCTATTAAGAGAGAGTGATGATAAGATATACATCTTGCCATTACTCATCTGAATTCCTGTGCCATGATTTATACTATTAAAGAACTGTTTCTTTGATTTAATATAGTCTCATTCTGTAGACTAAAATGTTACATTTACAAAGGGTCTCAATATTTATGGGATCTCAAATTTTGACTAAAATTCAGTTCATATTTTTATTGTAGGTGATATTTGTTTATGTTATTGATTTTTACTGATTTCTTCTGATGTGCAATCCTATAAAAGCATCATATTCAAAGTTTTTGACAGCTGTGCACCACTTAAGATTTTTTAATTTACATTATGGGTCATTATTTTCGTTAGTTGTCATCTTCTTCATAGCAGTTTCTCTCATCGCAAGGGTTTGTTGTCGCACCTCGTGATTCTTCATCGACGTCACAGTATCACTAGTTGCATTGGCCACTTGGCTCTCAACGTATGTCAGAACTTCCTGACTCATTTGCTTCACCTCATACTGCTCTTCTATACCTGATGTGAAATGGTCACATGTGAATTGTATGAATCAACAAACAAATAGTTCAGCAATAAATGTTTAAATTAAAAGATAAATTAATCCCCCAGAGTACTACCTTTGCTTTGAAAGAAGCAATATCAATTGTCACTAAATATTAATTTCAAAAGTAAAAATTGACTGTGAGTTTGGAATACAGTCTACACGTATTGAAAGCAAGTGTTTTTTATCAAGATCGAAAAACAAGCGATCTAAATATCTGTATCTCTGTCATTTTGTTCACACTTACTTTTTCGTTGCCTTCTTATCATTTTCTTTAAACTTCGTCAACAATAGATCAGCATGCTCCCTGGTAGATCTCGAGGTAACTTTTGGTTTGTCATCACTCCAGCCCCAATGTGTCATCAAGGTGTTGGCTATGGCTTGCCACTCTGCTGATGTTTCAGGCCTACCCTAACAAACTTCTCTCAGCAAATCAACATCTTGTTGACCAGACCAGCGCAAGATATTCCTTTCCTGTGTTGTCATTTTGTTCCTAATACATCTACAATACATAGGGAAAGAATCGAAGTTAAAATTTATGAATGATCATTTCATTATAGTTTGTTATAAAACATAAAAAGCATAAAAGCATAAAATAGTGGCATCAGTTATGATTTTAGAAACATGCATTATTTCATGTGCAGATTTCAGCAGGATAATTTTTTTCTCAACAAAGGCCGTACCATATAAGCGGCACTGTTGCTAGAAACATGGGCGTTAGTAACATCGTTACGGCCATGGTAGAAACCACTCATTTTGGGCGTCAGCTCGAAAACTGCGCCGAAAACAAGCCATCACACGGCCTTTATTTGCAACGACAACTAGTGATAGATTTGTATTCTTTTTGTGTATGTAAAATGTATCAATATCAGTCAAATATCAAAAAGAAGACAAAATATATTCAAGAATAAGAGATACAGCCATAGATATTCCAATTACTGACAAACTAAACAAATGAAATGCTCTCGGAATTGACTTACGAGAAACTTACCTGTTTCACGTAAAATACAACTGGCAGACGACAGGCGAACGTGTGACGTAATCAAATTACGGGAAAGGGGCGCAGAAAGTGATGACATATTCGTTCACGTTACGTTCTCGTATGCAATCGTAACATCTCCAATATTTCGTGTAAAGTTTGCTTTCGTCCATCATGAGCCGGGGTGTACATTATTGCTTAATTGGTACCAAAGATGTTTTATACATCTACAAATTCACTAACATCGTCAAAACTATAAAATAATAGCAATCATATAACTCCTCCCGGCCCATAATGGACTCCAGTAAACTTCGCACTCCATAAACTCAGTTCCGCCTTGTGGTTAAGAGAGGTTAAGATTGCATCCGTAGCGAGAACGCAACGTAGAGTGGCTACGCGTTCCGTACACGTAACGTTCTGTGTGTTCTGCAAAGACTCGATTTAAAGAGATGGTAAGAAGTCCCAATCCAGCCATAAGGCGAAATGACTAGCAAAGCAGCCAGTCATTTGATGAAATTGTAAACAGTTTGATGATCAACTTCGCTGATAGCATGGCCACAGTAAAACTGAACGTTGGGGCTCCCCTAAGGCTACGTATTCAGAACGTCGGAACGTAGCATAAACTCACAGCACAACCACACTTTTACAAATTACCCGGTCAAGCACAACTACACTTTTACAAATTACCCGGTCCACATAACGCCTGTGATTCCACTGCAAGAGGTTCTTTCTCTTTGTTGAGCGCAACTTTGTATCCTTTTTGTCACCTTAAAAATCTCAAAATCGATAAAACCAATCGTTTAAACCAAAAGTAATAATGCAAAACGAAAGGAATATTGGTATTGAACATAAAGTCTATGGCGAAGAGAGTATGAGAATCGCTCTTGGAAAAGGGTGTAAGTGAAAAGTGGCAGAGACCTTAGGGAAAAAAATACTGTGCCTCGATCCTGCATTGAATGCTTTCCGTACAGCAAAAGGTGACTTCGTTTATTTGTGAACATATTTAATCACTGGTCATTTATCCATGTCCGTAAAGAATCCAAAGTACGTTTTCAAGTTATCAGCTTGACCGAGGTTACATTCTTGATAACCTTTCAGTTACTATATATGGGTGTGTCTTTTGCTTGTATGCTACTGACGTAAATGCGACAGACTGACATTTTCATCGAACTGAATTCGATTATCTGATGCAGTCATGGTTTTCCTCAGTCAGTCTTTCCGATCGATTGGTACGAGGCGACTGTCAAAGTAACGAAGATAAGTCGTACATAACGGTCGTGTGCAAAGTTGTCATTGGCCAACGATTTCATTGTCAGATTTTGATCTAGAAATGGTGTTTCTGCCACCACAGGCTCGCCATACACACAATTATCTCATAATATTTACAATACTCTAAAAAATACTGGTAATACGTGTAATAAAATACAGTAGATTTAAATTTACAAGTGCCTTGGCAGTCAAAATCTATATTTGATTTGGAAGAAAACTTTGAAAGCTGTGTTCATAAGATGATCGAGGTGCATACACTTCATTGGTCTGAGCGTCATTCTCCAACCTGTTGAAGTACTTTTCGGCTGCCGCAGAACACAATGAGAGTTTAATGACTGGAATGAACTGTGCTTTGGCAGATTCTAGGTTTGTGTTACAACGAAAAGGCTTATCCTACCGATGTCAATAACAAGAGGATGTTCTACCGCTTCAACTACGGTAATCTGCTATCGAAGGCGATGTTTTCGTCCCTTAATTGGTTGTTCGTTCTCGGGTACAAGCGACCATTGGAGATGGATGATCTTGGGTGCTTGCCATCGGATTTTGAATGCAGATACGTGTACAAAGTTTTCAAGGAAGCATATGACTCAGAGAAGGTAAATGATCGCTCTGCACTTAATCGATGCTAAATTTAATATCTTAAGCATTTAAGACTAGCTCTGTGATAATTGAAGAATGTTTTGTTTGATTCAAAGTCTGCCTTATAGTATCCATTCAGTTTGTGGTAGATAAGATCATAAATCGGCAAGATACAATACTATTGTACCAGCATGTCGTAATTGCTTTTTGTTTTTGTTTCTTTTGTGGGTTTGCTGTTAAAAAGTTTCAGTGTAAAATAACACGTTCGTATTACACCTCTCGTAATGCACATTTTCACCAAGTCGAGCACGATATATATTTCGTTTTACGGACTCTCATACACGATACGATCGAAATTATAAAAGGAAGCGCGCGTAATAAAAAAGATGGCTTCATTTGAATAAACGCTGTCTATTTGTCAACATTTCGTCACTGAGAAATGACAAATATAAAATGTGTTGCAGCCAGACAAACGGTTCACAACCACAAAGTGAGGATGCAAAAGTTAGTCAAATTACACAGACGTTTCATTTTGAGATATGCACATCAACGTCACAGTGTAACTGGTCATCATGAGGATAAGATAATTATATGTTAATCCAACTGGACGTGTCGTCACACTAAAAATGTGGTATTCAAAATCAGTCTTTGTTGATACCATTTTTTTCAGAGAATGTCGTGTTTGTTCTACCTTGTGTTTCAGGCAAGAGCTGTTAAGAAAAACAGGCGACCGTCTTTGTGGAAAACCTACGTAAGAGCTTACGGTTGGCCGATATTACAGGGAGTCTCCATTAGTGTGCTCGCAGATACCTGTCTCATTGTGATTCCTTTTGCCATTGGGGGTGTAATCAGCTACGCAAAGAGAGAATACTTTGACGAACAACAGCCACCTGTAAACGTAAGCTAAGCTTTCGGGAATCGGATGGAAGATTTTCAGGTTACAAAACCCTCTATGTTATATTCGAATGAGAGCGTTAGACTTGTATAATAAAAGTGTTAAAGGCGGAGCCTCCCTTTAAAAGGACACGAAGGTATAGCGGGGTTCATTGTGTAAGTGGACACCAAACAGGCAACACGCGGGCACACACTCCAGAAAATGCCACTTTTTAGTTTTCCCCGGCCGTAAAAACACAGACAGACTGCCAAGCGGTCAGCGTGAAGTTGCTGCCGATCGAACTCTGTGGTTACATTCAAAGTCTAACGCGACTGGAAGACAATTTTTTAGGAAATTCGAGCGTTTGTAGTGGAATCAATGACTGTTGGCTATTTGAACCGACCGTCAATCAAAAGCTTGCATAAACTCTGTTTACAGGATTAGCAAAATGTGACAAAAGGTTGAGATCAGTTTGTGTAATTAATGTTATAGAAATCAAACATCATACTGGCCATGTGTTTGACTGGGAGGAGAACTCCACTAATGCGAGAACCTGGGATTGAAAAGTGCGGCTTTAAGAACTTTTGTTTGACATTGTTCTCACCAGTTGAAGTGGTCGACTCTGTGAGTCGATTGACAGGTTTAGTTAGCTTGGTACAGTGTACTTGAATCACCGAAAATCACCCGTAATAATTTCGTGTAATTGAAACAACGAAATAGAAAGACAGAACACTCATTTTGGACGTCTGCTGATTGTTGTAGTAACCTATAGCAATCGTTGTATCATAACTGACAAGACACGTGTCAGAAAACCTTCAAGTTGACACTTGCATAAAAAGCAATCTAATGAAACATATCTTTTTATCTTCTACGTAGGTGTGCTACGTGACCGTAAAGGACTTCTTCAGCAACGGATATGTTCTGGTGCTTGTGATCTGTGTGTTTAGGCTTGCCAGGGCCATCTTGTTCCGATATGCAACTTTTATTCTCGATTGGTATGCTATACGTATACAGTCAGCCCTTCAGGTAGGAGGAAGATTTAACAAGGACGCCCTCTATGGTTCTGACGTTAAAAGTGAAATTTGTTTTTGTTGACATTTGTTTATTCATGTTCTTAACAATGCATTAATAGACAGATATGTATTAATGTTAAAATGTTCTCTTGAAAGGAAACGGTAAGGTATGGTATGGTAGGGAAGATTTGTATATGTATGAAAACTGAGAAACGCTGATGTTCCAAGTGTTCTTTCACGAAAATTTACCTGTTAACAGAAGTTATGTCATGTATTTCAGGCTCTTATTTACGAGAAGTCTTTACATCTGTCGACTTCTAGTCTATCGAGAGGTGATATGACTGTTGGAGAGATAACAAATCACATGTCGGTGGATGCCACAACAATATTTTGGTTCACAACATACCAGCCATGGTTCTGGGCAGGACCAATAATGGCAAGTGTACACACACACACACACACACACACACACACACACACACACACACACACACACACAC
>LD352214.1:20064-41272 GCA_001465055.1 Ptychodera flava | reverse complement strand
TATATATATATATATATATATATATATATATATGTGTGTGTGTGTGTGTGTGTGTGTGTGTGTGTGTGTGTATGTATGTATGTATGTATGTATGTATGTATGTATGTGTGTGTGACATTTATGACATTTCAAGTGGAGCCATTACTTGAAGTAGTTGCGCCGATCAAACAGTGTAATTAGCTCATTTGCAATGCGACTACATATAAAATGCCAGTTTTGTCACTTTACTCTGTTTTTACAACTTTTATAAAATGGTGTGTTATCAATGTCACAGAATAGTTGTTTGAGACATAAGCTTACTACAAAAGTACAATTTCAGTTTTAAGTAATATTTTAAAATTGAAAGTGAATTCGAATACATCGAGCCATCTAAACGGCGCCTTTCGATTATTTCTGTGGTACATCTCGCATCAATCTGATTAGTATCAGATGTAATTATTGCGACGTTTCCAACTTTGCTTGTTTTGTGCTGATTTTGTCTAGCTGAAAACCGTGACTAATCACAGCTAAACGAGAAAAGCAACGCGGAAGCAAATGTGAAAAAGTCGCCGTCACTCTATCAGATTTAATCAGATTGAGCTCACATACACAAAAATGGCGCATGGGTGGATCAGGCCCAGTCTCGCACGTGTAAGACTGGTACATGCACGCTCAACGATAAACTACTTTCGAGAGATTATCGTCATATTGAGAAAAATCAGATATTCATATCATTAACATAAAAGAAGTGATCAAAGTCTTATAACATTAAAACGGAATCCCTATTATGATGAGCATACGGATCCTGTTGTGTGATGCCATGCATGATGTTTAAGCAGGGGTTTGTCCGATCATTGATTCATGTAAATGCAAGTACAAGCTTGTGGAGCTAAATTGTAAATCTTACAGATTATTTTCGAATTATCAATAGGTTGTTGTCGTCATTACACTGTTATATTACGAAATGGGCGTGTCTGCCTTGATTGGTGCGGCCTTTATTCCTGTTTTTGGCGTTGTGCAATACAAGATTACAGATATTTTGGCAAGGCTGAAAAACCTCATACTGGTAAGTAAATACAGAATGAAATGAAAAGAAATGATAAACGATTATTCATCAATAAAAAGAAAATAAAAACAACATACATAAAGATTTAACTTAATGACATACGCCATTTTTTTGTGCTTTTGCCATATGACAGTCTTACGTAGGCATTGATCATATCCAAATTCAACCTTGAGCAGGTCAACCCTCTGAGCAGACTTCAGATAGTTCGCGCCTCGAAATTGAAAGACTTAAGTTTCTCCTCAAACATTCCGCAAGATAACTTTAACCCACTCCTTTCATAAAGAAGAATAAAAATCAGGGGTCACTCGGTAAGATTTAGTGTTTGTAAAACAAACCACACAAATATTAACCGACACTTGAAAGTAAAAATAGCCGCTATTCCTGTTGTAATTCTAAGTTGGACATTGCAGTTTTAGATTTACACGAAAACAAGCCCATGAAAAATGTATTTACTGCTTCAAAATGAGCCCGTAGTGGTACACTAAAAAAGGTATTGTAAAAGGTATTGTCAAAGTTATTGTAAAATATTTGTCGCCGAGGCAGATATTCACACAATCTTAAAATACTATTTTGTTTTCTGTTAGTTTAAGTGTGTGGGCACATTAACTTGTGAACAAAATTAACGTTCACCTGCTGAAATCAGAATGTCACTTTTTTGCAATTGAGTAGCGAACACGAAGAATGCTGACCACTTTGAATTTCAACATCGGAGAATTTGAGATAATTTGTTAATATTTGGCTGGTGACGCCTGAATTATATACGTGCTTTCGAAAGTGAATAGGCTAAATTTTTCATGTACTGACGTGCAAGGAAAGGTCCGAGATTTTTCATTTTGTGGTGAAAATTTACTAGTCATTGCGTGTAAAGTGACCAAGCTGGATTACAGAACTTGTGATTGAGTCTATTTGAGCATCTGAGTACATGAACAGAAAGATAGCAGTTCTCTTTTACCGTCCGAATACGTCTACATGTATGCAATCAAGGCCATCGTTAAAGGACTGCTGTCCCTCGGCCATATGCTGAAGCGATCATAATATCAACGTGCTCTTCATATCACGTCAGAAAACTTCAGATACACGGTTGAAGAAAATCAACGAGCTACTGCAGGGAATAAAGCTGCTGAAGTTATGCGCTTGGGAAGAAATGTTCTGCTCCTCCGTTGAAAAAGTCAGGGAGCAACAAGTCAAGTTGATGATGAAATCGGGAGCTTACATGATGGTTGGTCGTAAGTATACAATCTATTGTCATGAACAAACGCTGGTTTTGTTCTTGACTTACGTGATCGCATATCGGTCCCGACAACTCAACATTTAATTGTTTTATCCGGTTTTTTAATTTGTATCATGGTCGTTCCTTTGACTTATTTAACGACTCATTAGTTTTAAGTCGATATTATTTGAATACACACAGGGACAATACACATTGTCTGGGACATTTCAAATTGGCATTACACATGACAGATGAACGGAATGGCAAGTTTTGATTCAAAACGAAGACAGGAGACTAATTTCAAAAAAAATCGTTTCCAAATATTGTGGCTGCATGGGTGATTTATTTTGAAAAGAGATAAGACATAATCAGATATATCGTTTGTAAAAAATGAATTGTCCCAAACAACAAGTAATCCGTAAGTCAAGGTTCGATCTACATGATTGTATCTGTAATCTATTTTCGGTTGTATATGTCCAACTAAAATAGCAAAAGCACGGCCAAACGATTAAGACCATCATTCTTCTTACAGTGTCTACGGCAAAAACGTTAAACGCTATCGTGACGCTAATCGTAAGTTAACTTTATAAACACTTTTTCGTAGTTGATTTTAGCCGACAGTGAGCTCATACTCAGTCTGGTTTATTACTCGTCGAAGTGAAAGGACGAAAAGAGAAAAAAAGACTTTGACTCTGTATAGCGATAGTGTTCATCGATAAGTAAAACAAATTTTACCGCATGATAGTATTGTGCACAATGTTTCAAACTTTTCCTGTAATAAATATGTTATAGATTTGTTTGTGGCAAAGAGAGAGATGAAGTTTGAAGTTTTACATATTCCTTTATTGAACATTGTTTGAACAATTTAACCAGTTCCTTTTTATTTTTGTCTTGCTTTTCGCCTATCTTCATCTTTTTCTTCTTTTGTCTCGTTTGCTACACCCCTTTTGCCGCTCTGTATAATAATTTCTATATTCGTTTGGTCATCTGACTGTCTTCTTGATCGCTAAATCTCTCTACCTCTGGCTTCTGCTAATCATGATAGTCGTTTGTTTCGTACTCGCTGCTAAATCCGCATCCGTTGACCCCTGAGTTAGCTTTTGTTGCGCTTGCATTCTTCGCTCAACTGGCGATACCAATCTTAGTGTTTGCACGAAGTCTTCGCTTTACTGCCGAAGCCATACCTTCAATGAGGCGGATACAAACGTTCTGCGAAGCACATGAAATAGGAGAGGCTGTGAATGGACTTCCATCGGTGACGAGAGGCTTTGAAGACGTCGACATCGATGAACAGATAGTGGAGGACCGTGATGACGCCGTGGATATCAACCAGGGCATGGTATTGTACTGTCTGTCTGTCTATTTGTTTACTTGTTCGTTTGTTTGACGTATGACCCATTTATAATCATGAAATTATTTGAACATAATAGGTGCCAAATTTTACGCAGATGTTTATGCTACTTATTACGATGATGTGATGAGCTGATATAACCATATTCTTTTGAAAGCAAACACCGCTAAAGTCCTCATTTCAGAAAGTTTGACTACAGAGTTTGAAGCTGAAAGGGTGATTTATATCTCTGACACATACAATAGTACTTCATTTCTAAATAAATCTTTTTTGAAGGTGTTTGGTTCATCAGAGATACCAGAAACGTATGGCCAAAATCGAAGTAAAAGAAAAATCTCGTCGTCGAAGACAGCTAGACAATATGACTTCACCTCTTTACACAAAATTAATGATGACAATGCTGGCACCCTTGAATCCGGATCCCTAGTCATTCAAACAACATTAGAAGAAAGCGATATCCCTGAAGATGCTGCACTGCAGGTGAATGGCAGTCGATTGGGCTGTCAAGCCAAGGCATTTGTGTGGCATATTGTGTGTATTTCCAGTTGATATGTGTGATTTTGCTGTGTCATCTACATCATCATGCCAGCGCAATTTGCCGATATTTCCATTCGCTTCATTTGCCGATATTTCCATCGCCAGGAATTCACCAGTTCACCAATTTAGTGAACATGGTGAAAAGCAGCACTGCCACAACTCCTTAAGTTCCCGCAGGTGTTCATTTCTTAGTCTGAACTAAAACGTTGGATACTGAATAGAATACACAACACCAAAATACAGCTGGCAATGTGCATAGGCTCGTAACGTTGCATCTGATTGGCTGAACATTAGAGGAGTCATGAAAATAGCCTGTTGTGAAGACTGATTTGTCTCTCTCAATCCATCAACTTCATAAGTTTGGTTATTTTAAAAAAAACGAGGACTCTTTTCACTGTGGTATTGACAGATAACCGATGGAGCTTTCTCATGGAATCCGGACGGTTCGAAAGTTGTTTTGAGCAATGTCAACATCAAGATTCCTGTCGGTACGTCTAATATTTTGTTAACTTCAATTAAAATGTGCCTCGGGGACAGATATTCGGACTCGCAATTTTTAAAACCTTTTCCAGGTATGCATTTCGTGTGGACTTATCTTGAAGTCCACACGAAATGTGTGGAAATGTGTTCTTAAAATAGAAACGTTATCTTCACCATATTAACATAGGGGCAACGGCCATTGTGAATCAGAAAAATTGATCAATATTTTGAACAAGACCACTAATTCACCTTACGAAGATAGCTCGGGTGAAAAATAGTGCTGATCCTTTAGTCTTGATACCTGCATGGATGCTCATTTGGTTTTAAAATTCGATCTGAAGTATTTTTGTGAAGGTAATTACCTGCTTGAATCAAAATGCAGATTGTTGTAAATAATGACTGTAGCATTCTGTGGTAATATAAGGAGTTATAAGACTCATGGAAATCATAGTAATGAACCTAAATTTTGGCGAATACACCACCGAGGGCGCTATTTTCATCATTGACTCAAAATTTCCGTGGACTTAGCCGCACGAAAACATAAAGCTGACATTGACCTAACATATGTCAAGAGGATTTGTGCCGCTGGATGTTGTAAAATAGGAAAATTGAGCTTAACGCTACTGTGGTGGCTTATGGGACATTAATCAGTGCCTTTTGGTCATTTTGTTGTGACCAAATAGAATTTTATTCTTGGTTCTGAAAGAGAAAAATTTACAGATTACAGATACATTGAACAAAGTTTGAGCGAATAATTGTCACCAGTTAAACCTTTGAGGAGAGTCTGACCTTACGAAGAGAACCGACGACACTGACATGTTATATTTTAAATTTTTGGCCGATTCTCTGTCATTTTTCATTATCATCATTAAACCAGGGTCTCTTGTAATGGTAGTTGGACTGGTTGGAAGCGGCAAGTCCTCCTTACTGTCCGCCATTTTGGGAGAAATGACCACTACATCTGGTATGGTTCAGTTCAACAGGTAAGCACGACGATTAGGACAGCTAGTCAAATTACTGCGATCAGACTCGTCAGTTAACGGAAGCAATATTAAAGAACTATTTTTCACAAAGTGGCCGAATCTGTTTCTGCTATTTATATTGATATTAGTGCAGAGTTAAAGATAAACGAACACTTTTGTGATATCCCCAAAACAAATACCAGCGGAACATAATTAACTTCTATCGATATATCATCGGAAAAGTGTGACAAACCTTCCCGGTAGTTCAAAGAAAATCAGTATTGAAGTCTAATTTTGTTTTGCAGAAAGAAAAACTCGGTCTCCTATGTTCCACAGAAACCATGGATACAAAATACCACATTACGGGGCAACATTCTATTTGGTGAAATCTTTGACCAGAAAAGGTAAAATTTCTCTATTTCGATTTCAAAAATTACAAAAAGTGAGTCAAGCTTCCAGGCGATGGATAAAGATTACACATTAAGTTAAGATCAAACTTTCAGCCTGGGTAAATTTAATTTCCTGAACATCTAAAGCTAACGGAAAATACTAATCCGTTGACAAGTATTACCATGTTATGAAAACAATAATGAATATCCTGTCGTTTTTCCTGTATCAGATACACCGAAGTTATTGAAGCATGCGCACTACAACCAGATATTAACATGCTGCCAGCTGGGGATATGACTGAGATTGGCGAGAGAGGTATCAACCTCAGTGGTGGACAGAAACAACGAGTCAGCATGGCCAGAGCTATATACAGGAGGACAGATACTCTACTCTTGGTAATAGTTATGCTTTGATTTACTGATGTTGCCATGGGAACTTAATGGCAGACCAGGGAAGGAAGCCTCTGGGAATCCTATAATCCATTTGATCAGCTAGACATGTCACCGAAAATTACAATTACTTAAATTAATCGTTGAAAAATGGTATTGACCAGATAATTTTTCGGAACAATATGTCAACATGTTAACGGAAAGTACAATTACTTAAATTCGTCGCTGAAAAATTATATTGATCTGATGATTTTTCAGAAAAATATAATTGAGATTTTAAAAAAATTAGGTGTTTTCACATTTACTTAATTGTTTTTGTGGTAATTGGCTTGGGAAGGATTTGACCATCTGCTATGCGACGTCTGCGATAAAACAAAGACCAACGGAAAACGTATTCCTAATGCTTCTTCCATCCCAGGACGATCCTCTCTCGGCTCTGGACGTTCACGTTGGTTCACATCTCGTTGAACATGGGATTGTAGACATGCTTGTAAGAGAAGGTAGAACGGTGATCCTGGTTACACACCAACTCCAATATCTACACTTGGCAAACAAGGTAACGGTTTGTTGTAGCACCTGTCGGACAGTTGGAAATGCCTTTTTAGATGGCGTCTAAGAAAACTGGATAATTTGTTCTTTTCATTAATTATGTAGATTTATTGGTCCCGTGAAAAAAAATATTATGAATGCATATCTGCATACAATTGGTTTCAAAATATGTTTTATTTAACATGAAATATCTTGAGCATATGGATTGGTCACGAATCTGAATTAAGTCATCTAAATTTCCCACAACAGCACAAATTTAATACACTTCTCCTAGATATTGGCAATTGTTTTTGAGTTCACAGAAGACCGATTCGAGAAATAGAGTACAGTTCGTCTTACGTACTAGCATTGTGACACCAATGCCGTGTAATTTTTAACTTCTTTCCGAACCAAAACTTTTAAATGTATTTTTAAGACAGTAATCGTAAAAGATCTATAAAATTCATTGAGTTCGTTGGATTTAATTAAAGAAAACATAACTTTTACACAAGCCTCACGGAGATTATGAATTAAAGGTTACGCAATAAGACTTACGTTATACCAATATGTCGTAACTTTAAAATAACAAATATTATGCAACACACAGTTTTGCATTCAAGACGTCAACCTCTCACTGTGTTCTAATTTAACACAGGTGATTCTGATGGATGATGGCAAGGTGGATAAAGAAGGCAACCTTAAAGAAATACAATTACATGACCCGGACCTGTTCGCAGATTGGCAAAAGGCATTGCGTGTACTTTCGGCGTCTGAAAAGGACAGCGAATCAGAGGATGTAGGCGTCCTCAGTGCAGAAGATGCAAGACTGGAACTTGGACAGTGTGTCGCAAGCAAAGGATGTCAAGATAAATTGCCTGGAAATGGTAACACATGCTGACAATCAGTACTCATCAAAAAGAGATTCACAAACATTTCACAAAGTGTTGGTAAAAAATGAACTGCTAATCATGTGATGTATTGTTTTCATTCCCAGTTATACATTCAACCCTTGCCATGAAAATTGCTTTGCCGGGATTTCGATATGTGTTCCGCGTATTCAGTCCCAGATTCAGAATGATGGGATGACTGTTAAACCAAACTGGAGACGTAGATAATCAAAAGGAAGCAATAGAAGGCATTTGCATATAAGTTAGAAGCTGTGATTTCATTCTTGTCCATCGTGCGTCTGAAAGCTCTGAACTTTATTCCTACCGACATTGATCATTCTGTATTTATATCTCGGTGTTTTTTTTTCTTTTAGGTCCCACTGGTGCACTGATTGAAAAAGAGGAGAGGCTTACAGGTTCAGTGTCGTGGAGGGTTTACAGGACATATGCAAAGGCAATCAAGTATCCACTCGTAGTCTTCATTTTCTCTCTTTTTGTTGCTCAAGTTTCGTTTTACTCCGCTTCGAATTTCTGGCTCTCGACCTGGTCAGATGCCGGTGTTGACATCGGAAATAAAACCCAGGTATGAGACTGCTGTAGAAATGTTTAGCATGCCTTGGCGATATAGTAATTAAGAATAATAGCAAATCCTCATGCAGTAAATAATAAAGAGAAAAAACGCAAGATCGATGCAAGATGTATTATACCTTTTCTTATGCGTTCATTGTTGACTTTGTCAAAGTTAACCTTGTAATAATCTGGTGACAGCATCAACAGATTGCTTTGACTCATTAGGCAATCATACGTATCAGATAAAAGACGCCGCATATTGATAAAAACTTAGCATAAGATTAGTGTTGGTAAATACATGACAAAATGAGGAGAAAAAATCTTTTACAAAACCAGTGCTATGATAAGGCCAAACATCTTTATTGGCAATACCGTAGTGAAAAGTATTAAAAATGAAATAAACAATAGCAACAAGAAACATGTCCTTAGACCAAGACGCCCGCTCCCCCGGCTCATTCTTGGAGACGGACATTTATGCTATCCCCTATGATTGATCATTATAATGTAGCCATGACGTGCCATCAAGTTGAGGCGCTGGCATTTTACAGCTCAAACAAAATACACTGCACTATGGTCACTACCTATTAAACTTTTAGTCCATGGGCAAGGTACCGAAACCCCCTTCCCCTAGCTGTAATAAGTTTCGTGATAAACAATAATACTAACTGCTCTCTGTACAATTACAAGCCAAACTATAGACGAAGTTAAACATTACAGCTATTGTCCCTTCGCGATAACATAAGGAAGGTTTGGAAATAGGATGCTTCCCTTGCCTGTCAGGGAAACAGTACACAATTAACATATTTGTATAATAGGGACATTAGGTTACCTTTTGGCCAATCAAGTATGTTTAGTTCATTGTACCAACTGCATTTTCTTGTTCTACTCCCCACAGCGCGCTAAAATAACAAAATTCTGTTTAGCAAATACTCTTATGTTTGCAAGTGTCAAAAACGTCAGAGTTATTAGTCCCACGGACACCGTCCGGGGGACTTATAGGTTTGGTCATGTCCGTGCGTCCGTCCGTGCTTCCGTCGGTCCGTTCACGCAGATATCTCAGAGATGCCTGGAGCGATTGCATTCAAACTTGGTACAAGGATTACTTCGTATGTCATACATATGCACGTTGATTTGTTTTGTGGTACAATCCAATATGGCTGCCATGCGGCCATTTTGTTACGATTTTTCCATGTACGGAGCCATAACTCAGGCATATCTCAACCGATTTTATTAGCTCACGTGTGTGAACACGTGGGCTAATGTCATAGCAATGTCTGTCTGTCTGTCCGTGTGTGTGTGTGTGTGTGTGTGTGTGTGTGTGTGTCTGTCTGTCTGTCTGTCTGTCTGTCTGTCTGCTTACACGATAACTCAAAACACCTGAACGGATTCAACTCAGATTTGGTAGACAGGTACCATACGCTACTTGCAAGAACTGATTAGATTTTGGTCAGTGTGGCTTGCATATTAATGAAGTTATGCAATATCGTTTTTTTCCGTACGACGGTTTCCCTATTTAGGTGGTAATGACAGTGTAGACATATATCACGAAATACTGCACAAAATTTCATGAAACTTTTCACAGATGACAATATCAGAACATTATCATGATACTGTGAGTGTCATGTCAATTATCTCCTCATTGCATATTTAATGAACTTTTGTTATTAGTGACATAACTCTGAAATTCCTGCCCCAAACTTGATGATACTTGCAACAAATATTGATCTGATATATATCTAATTATACTTAGAAGCATTGGGCAGTGTCAAGTTAATAAATAGCTCATTTGCATATTTCATGAAGCTTTGTAATTAGTCATATTATCCGAAATAACTTCACCAAACGTGATGAAATTTGCTGCAGATACTGATCCGACTGATATCTAATTGTGGTGTAAAGCATTTAGTTGTGTGGAGTTAATAAAGGGTTCATTTGCATATTTAATGAACTTTGTAATTAGTGATATTACTCCAAAATTACAGCATTCAATTTTATGAAACTTGCTACAGATGTTGATCTGATAAATATCCACTTGTACTGAGAAGCATTGAACAGTGTCAAGTTAACAAACTGGTCATTTATATATTTTATGAAGTTTCGTAATTAGTCATATAACTCCAAAATAACTGCACCAAATGTGATGAAATCTGCTGCATATACTGATCCGACAGATATTTAATTGTCGTGTAAAGCATTTAGGTGTGTAGAGTTAATTAAGGGTTTATTTGCATATTTAATGAAGTTTGTAATTAGTGATATTACTCCAAAATTACAGCATTCAATTTTATGAAACTTGCTACAGATGTTGATCTGATAAATATCCACTTGTACTGAGAAGCATTGAACAGTGTCAAGTTAATTTTTGGCTCATTTGCATATTTAATGAACTTTGTAATTAGTGATATTACTCAAAAATTGCAGCATTAAATTTCATGAAACGTGCTACAAATGTTGATCTGATGGATATCTAATTGTCCCATGAAGCATTGACCAGTGTCAAGTTACAGCGATGAAATTCGTTTCTTCGCCTCGATAAAGTTTGTATGTGTGCGATATGTGATAGTGAGCATGCGTGAGTGAGTGCTTCACGAACTCTACAACGTGTGGAGCGGTCTCAGTCAGAAAAATGTAACAACTTAGCCTGCTATTGAACCACTCTTTTTTGAGAGTGGGGATTTAGCCGAGCGGTTCTCTCTGTGGCCTCTCTGCTAGGCGACTGATGCCGTATGTTGTGGGTTCGAACCCGATTGAAAACTCGCCGTATTTTCTATCATGGGTTGATAGCTCTGCTGGTCGACAGAATTGTCCCCGAGGTTATCGTTCGCCCAGTTACAGCGATGAAATTCGTTTCTTCGCCTCGATAAAGTTTGTATGTGTGCGATGTGTGATAATGAGCATGCGTGAGTGAGTGCTTCACGAACTCTACAACGTGTGGAGCGGTCTCAGTCAGAAAAATGTAACAACTTAGCCGGCTATTGAACCACTCTTTTTTGAGAGTGGGGATTTAGCCGAGCGGTTCTCTCTGTGGCCTCTCCGCTAGGCGACTGATGCCGTATGTTGTGGGTTCGAACCCGATTGAAAACTAGCCGTATTAATTAACAGCTCATTTGCATATTAAATAAAGTTTCGTAATTAGTGATTAAACTCTGAGAGTACTGTGCGAAGTTGATATAACCTGCTACATATAGTGATATAACAGATATCTTATTGTTCTGTGAAGTGTACTACTATTAAAGAACCTGTTGTAAAACACGTGAGCATATTCAGTTCACATCTGGTTCAAAGTTGGTAAAAGGACATTAACCCGTGTCATACATATGCACGTCAATTTGTTTCATGATATGATCCAATATGGCCGCATGGCAGCCATTTTGTTACAAATTTTTCATGTCCTTAGCCATATAACTCAGGCCCGTCTTAACCGATTTTATTCAAAGTTGGTACTAGGATGCATATGTACATTGATTTGTTTACGATAAGATTGAATAGGGCTGCGTGACGACCATTTCTTTACGATATTTTCATGTCCGGAACCATAACTCAGACATGTATCAAGCGATTTTATTCAAAGTTGGTACAAGGACATTGACCTATGTCATGCATATGTACATTGATTTGTTTACAATAAGATTGAATAGGGCTGCGTGACGACCATTTCTTTACGATATTTTCATGTCCGGAACCATAACTCAGACATGTATCAAGCGATTTTATTAGCTCCGCTGTCAGCGATGCGGAGCTTATCAAATAGGTTGATTTTCCGTCGTCGTCCGTCGTCGTCCGTCGTCGTCCATCGTCGTCCGTCATCGTCCGTCAACAATTGCCTTCTCCTCTGAAACCGCACGTCCAATTGCTTTGAAATTTTATATGCAGTTCACTTGGGATGACCTCACTTAAGTTTGTTCAAATCGTGGTGAAATTTGCATATTTGTATTTTTGGGGCATTTTTTGCTGTTTTTGGTAAAAAAATCTTCTTCTCTGAAACCGCTTGTCCGATTGCTTTGAAATTTGATATGCAGTTTACTTAGGGTGACTTCAGTCAGATTTGTTCAAATCGTGGTGAAATTTGCATATTTGTATTTTTAAGGCAATTTTTGTCATTTTTGGTAAAAAAATCTTTAAAAATCTTCTTCTTCAAAACCACCAGTCAGATAGCTTTGATATTTGGTACATGTGTTCCTAGGGATGCTCTATTTCAGATTTGTTCAAATTGTGCAGAAATATGCAAATTTGCATTTTAAGGCAATTTTTGCTATTTTTGGTCAAAAAATGTATTTCTCAAAAAGTACAGGTCTGATAGTTTTGAAATTCGGTATACGGGTTTCTATAGGTAAACTAAGTAATATATATTGAATTTCTGATGAAATCTGTAATTTTGTATTTTTGGGGCATTTTTTCCATTTTTGGTCAAAAAATGTGTATTTCCAAAACTACTCATCTGATAGCTTTTCAATTTTGTATACACGTTCCTACAGATCACCTTAATGATATTTATTGAAATTATGATGAAATCTGCAATTTTGTAATTTTGGGCAAATTTTGCCATTTTTGGTCAAAAAATGTGTTTCTCAAAAAGTGGTCTGAAAGCTTTGAAATTTGGTACACAGGTTTCTACAGATGAGCTAAGTAATATATATTGAATTTCTGATGAAATCTGTAATTTTGTATTTTTGGGGCAATTTTAGCCATTTTTGGTCAAAACATAATAATTATGTTTCTCATAAAGTACTGGTCTAACAGCTTTGAAATTTGGTATACAGGTTTCTATAAATGAACTAAATTTGATCTTTTGAAATTATGATGAAATCTGCAATTTTTATTTTGGGGGCAATTGTTGCCATTTTTGGTCAGAAAATTTTATTCTCAAAAAACTACTCGTCAGATAGCTTTGGTTGACATGTTCTTAGGGATGATCCGATGTGATATATTCAAAGTATGATGAAATCTTCAATTGTGTATTTTTGCAGCTATGTTAGCCACTTTTTTCTGGCCACTGCATTGAACTATCAAAGATTTCCACCTTCTTCATCAACATGTGTCAAAATAGTTACATAAACACAGCGGAGCTATATCGGCCGCTAGGTCGCTTGTTCAAAGTTGCTACAAGGACATTGACTAATGTTATACATATGTATGTCGATTTGTTTCACGATATGATCCAATATGGTCACATGGCGGCCATTTTGTTATGGTTTTTTCATGTCGAGAGCCATAACTCTGGTAAGTCTCAACCGATTTTATTCAAAGTTGGTACATGGACATTGACTTATGTTATATGCATGTTGATTTTTTAGACAGTAAGATCAAATATGGCTGCACGGCGGCCATTTTGTTACGATTTTTTCATGTACAGAGCCATAACTCAGACATTTTTCCATCAGTATCATTCAAAGTTGGTACAAGGACGTTGACCTATTTCATACATATGCACATCAATTTGTTTCAAATTAACAACATGCAGCAGTATCATGTCATTACTTAAGTTTCGTAATTAGGCTGATATGTCAAGAAATACTGCATCAAATTTCATGAAACTTGGTACAGATGTTAACCTCACATTGCTTTAACAGTGAACAAGACATTTATCAGTGTCATGTTAATTAATTTGTAATTGCTTATGTCATGAACTTTTCTCATTAGAGTGATATATCCACAAATACTGCGTCAAATTTGATGAAACTTGGTACAGATGTTGATCTCATAGTGTTGTAAATACTGCATCAAACTTTATGAAATATGGTACCGGTGATAATCTGTCAGTGTTAGGATAGTATGCAAAAATGTTTGGCAACATCCTGTCGATTAATTACTAATTGACTCATTTAATGACCTTTTGTAATTAGGATTGCGGACATACATTGGTTTTATCGTTTCACCACCATGGAACTCATTTTTGGCCATTGAGCGCCATCTGTATCGCTGTATTTTTATCACAGACCTAAATAATGAAGAGGACTCTATCCGCTCTGAGGACTTGTAATTAAAATACCCATTAACAAGTGGGGACTGTGTCATCAACGATGTCTTGTTGATTCTAGTCTGGGCTTAAATTCAATTGTGAACAATAATAATGCTCACTGTACACATATGACTGTGCTGGACTTTTCAACGTGCTGCAAGGAGTAGAACAAGAAAATGCAGTGGATATTCAGAATAAAAGTACCAAAAATTTAGCCAAACATTATGGCTTAAAATTGACAAACCAACATATATGTCATAGCAATCAGAGACAGTTTTGTGTCGAGTCCCCCTTTGAGTTCCCAAATCCTTTATACCTTTGATATTTTCAAGTCTCCCGGCCGTCAATCCCCCCTCCAGAGGTGTTTGTGAATGCTGCCTTAAGAATACTTTACATAAGGTTTCAATATTAGCAGGACTTCAAAATGCAAATTACTACTTTCTAATACAGGACGAACTCGAGGAAGAGTCACGCTACTATCGTGTCGGCTACACTGCCTTAACTTTATCTTTCGCTGGCTTTGTGGTCGTTCTATATACTGTGGAGATCATGTCTTCTATATTGGCAGCTAAACGTATCCATCTCGCGCTTTTGCACGGCATAATCCACGCACCAATGAGGTTCTTCGATACAACTCCAATAGGTCGAATCTTGAACCGCTTCTCCTATGACGCAGAGGTCATTGATCAGGTAAGTGTGCTGTTCACCGCATCGTGCAAAGTCAAGTTGCACAGCGGACGTCACGTTTCCAAAAACGCTTCTATTATTCTGCGATTTCTTCAGTGGAGAACGCATCTATGCTTTTGCACACTGCCTTTATTGACCGTGAAATGACTTGATAAATACCGTGAGCAACTAAAATATTGGATAAAACATGTTCTCCACTTCGTACAGACGAACGTTTAAAGTCGAAATCGGTGTCTTTAGTTTATTTTTAGGAAATAAACAGTAAAGTAAATGCATGGCTTTAAATCAGCTAGAATTTCGTTTGTTTACATTGTATAGGTATATTAGCTGTTGTGGATATGTTTCTAAGAAGTTTATCTCAAACTTATTTAGCAAGAACATGTACAGGTCAGTTACCTGGCACTTAAAAGTGAAATTTTACACCAAGGAATCGTCAATATGTCACTGAGAATCTCTTATACACGACATGCATGTAGAAATACATGTCATGTTATATGGTATAAAGTTTTAAAGTATATGATCGATATGGCCATTAAGAGAGTTTTCACCATTTGGACGATTTTGCCGACAATTTTGTGTGATGACAGGCTTCTGCGCCATATTAAGACAGTTCGATGCCTCTTCCAAAACTCGTTTCTCAACTTTCATAAATATCTGTTTCAGAAATTGTGGTTCGCTATCTTCAACGTTCTTGATGTTGTAGCGTCATTTATCGCCGGTTTGGTTGTTAACGCCATCGTCACACCTGTGTTCATAGTGGCAGTGGCGCCCCTGTTTGTAGTATACTTTCTGATCCAAAGATACTACCTTGCTACGTCCAGGTGAGTGTGTAGGAAGTCCCTGCAGTCAGTTTGTCCAAACAGATAAACTTTTTTTAAAACTGTCATGTCCAATACGGTATTGATAAATACACTGTTGGAAATATGTTGCCTATAGTAAGCACATTTCACATATTAACGAATGTCATTCAATAAGGCTATGCTATTCGAGGGGGGTTGTAACAGTCAAAGTAATGTTTTCTCTACTACTCGCCAGCATTTCAATTTTCTGTTTTTATTTTTGTTATTCTCAACGTATTTTAGAGAGCTTCAGCGTTTGGATAACATCACGAGATCGCCCATCTTCGCCCATTTCACAGAGACGTTAGGGGGGCTTGCGATCATCAGAGCTTTCAGGTATGTTGATTATGTTCGGTTGAAGAGGTATTTCCTACGTACCTCCTCTTTCCGGTAATGCTGTATATTTTAGAGCGATAGTGATGAAACGTTCAGCTACCATGTGAATTTACTAATTCACAGAAAAGATATACGTTTTTAACATGGTATGTCTGCACGAAGTGCATTTACTGAACAGGGTTTCACCGGGAAGGCCATTCGGGCATCGTTGGGAGTTCGGGAAGACCTTGCACGAGGTCCATTTTTACATTTAATGATACTCCCTCTTGTCTCGGGGTTGGGTTTCAAAAGGACGAAATGTCTTTAAAAATCTTTAAAGATTCAAATTTCCTATTGCTCCTGCGAAAAAGTGTGCAAATTATGCAATTCAACCAATAAATGATGGACCGTGCACGTTTATATGTGAAGCTCATCGTAGTGCATATTACCTGTGCCCCAATACAATTTTGTTTGGCAATACATTTCCTAGAGTCTGAACAGGAGTCATTTCAATTTTGCTCTCTTGATTTTAATCACTTCTTTGAATGATGTATTTCAATCTCTGCCATTTAAACATGAGAATAGACAAGGCAAAATATTTTTATTTCTACATATACTCTTGTTACAGAAGAGATATTAAATTCCATAGAGTAGTAACTTTTTGACTTAAAAAAAAAATTTTTCATTAATACCAACATCGGGATAATCTACCCAAATATGCATCCACTTAATCCTTTGAGTAAACTAAAGAATTGCTAATCTACCAAACTTTAAACTTAGATTCTTCTTTATGACACTATGTAGTATGAAGGGGTTTTCATGTTATTTTTGATAACGACATTGCTTAAAATTGTGTTGGTTAGGTGCAACGCCAGCACAAGTCCTACTGGTAGCAGTTCATGAAGGCCAATTTCTTTGTTTTCTGCTATATACGTCATTCATTACTATTGTTTTGAAAAATCTTGAATAGTACGAATGTCATTGAATTTCCATTAGAGAAACAGCAAGTAGACCTTGTCCTTGTGACAGGGAACAGAAGCTGTAACTGTTATATTTTTTCAATGTTTCTCTTCTCCATGTCAACTATAATTTGATGCTGTTCCCTACAGCATACTGAAGCACACAATATTCAACTTTACAACAAAGCCTGTTTATGTATATGACTGAATCACAGTTCAGACTGAAATTCTTTTGTCAATGATACAAATGCACAGTATAGATACACATGCTTCCCGATAACCTGAATGCTGGATACTTCAACATGATAAGGTGTAAAACAAGATATTGTGGTTCAAACAAATGGCAAAAAACACTCTGTCATGTTTTGGTAACTCAATCAAAATTCTCACTCGGCGCCTTTAACCAATTTTATATTGCTATCATTATTATTCAGAGACGAGCAGCGATTTCGGAAACAGATACTCCAGACCATCGACAGCAATGCTACAGCACGACTGTACTTTTTTGGTACTTACCACTGGTCGGCTATTCGTCTGGTAAGTGTCATAAGCAAGTCAGAAGCATATGATTTAAATCTTCCCTTAAAAGATCCGTCATCTTCGGAGAATTTTCGACGACATGTAATTTGCACAGTAAGGACGAGAAGAATTATAAATTTTTTCTTTGGAATTGTAGCTCCTATTTTACCCACTTTCGAATATTTTTGAATTGCAGCAACTTATGTACTCTTTCATATCTTTTATTTCTTCTTGGAGCTACTAAAAAAGTCAGAATCTGATCTGTCAACACTGCCCGTATATTGTATGTCTCCATTGTTGTTTACGGTAACGTAAATAACGGGTGATTTTGCTTGTTCGTAAAAACAAATTTAAAACAAATCGCTCGCCACCTCTGTAGCTTTGCCAGAAACAAACGATGAACAATAATCGTTTTGTCTCTGACCTACAAATAATAACCATACCTATGTGTCAGACTTTTAGATTTAATCGTGGCAGATTCTCTGCATGTGGCAACCAACCGGTGCAAGTGCTCTAAGTATGTTAACTCAACATAATTTTACATCAATTTTCTGATACGAGTGAAAAATTTATCGTGTCATGTATTTTATAGACCCGAACAGCCATTTTGTTTATCCGCCTTTTAATACCAGATGGCTTCTAAGAATAGCCATTTTTCAAGCATTTTTACGTTTTTCCTAAATATATGTTAGAAAAGATATGCGATTCTGCAAATGGTTCCGACTGGAATAACTCTAAAAATTATCATCAACTTTTGAACCGTTACTGTGGATAATTATTATTTTTTCTATATTATAAATAAAAAATATATCATTTGATTGTAAGAGAATCAGTACATTAAGCGACTGGTATCCAATCAGGAAAAGCACATCCACTTTTAATTCAAGCATGAAGGACTAATTGGTCGAGTTATATAAACAGTTACTAGAGTTCAAAGTGGCATCCCTTCCCAGCAAAATATGTTGCTATGTAACAGGGTTCAGGCTGGTCATCCTGCGGCATCGACAGGTTTGTAATGGTTTGAATATTTTATTAAAGCCTGCACGCACTAACAATTGTTCTTATACGTTCGCAGGACCTTCTCACGACCGTGGTGGTTTTAATTTCTGGATTAGGATCATTAATCAGCTGTGTACTGGGACTGATTCAACCAAGCTGGGTTGGATTGGCACTCGCGTCGGCGGTAAGAACGTTCTTGACATTTTTACTTAGGTGCACCATTCATGGGTCGGTCGCTCGAAAACAATCGTATTCAAAAAGACGACAAAATAAGTTCTTGTAAAATGCCAAAGTGAATTCGATTTTATTTTCCTTTAGTTTAATCAAAATCATTGCTTAAATATTAAAGTGGGCATTATTGCTATTGAAAATACAATAATGAGAGCAGTTGTGATGTATCGCTAATTGTTCATTCGTCGCAGTATTGTGATAGTACCGCTGCAGAAGCTGTTGATCTTGGTGATGGTGATGATGATAGTGGCGGTTGTTGTAATGATGATGCCGTCGTTTATGTTAGGAACGTAATGCTACAGATTTAGATTGAGTGTAACGTTTCAGGAAGATAGGAACAACGTCATTTGGTGTACATTTAATCTCGATACCATAAACATTGGATTGCGGAGCTACTAAAGTAATTAACAAAGCGCTATCAATGTCTGTAGAAGTAAAAGGGATCGTCTTTCACCCCGGGTTCTACCACCAACGTTAGAAAAGAAGACCATTTCACCAAAATTTTATCAGTGGACAACACAGTCAACTCTTGTGAGATATTTCATTCTCAAAATATTCAAATAAGAACTAAAGTTTTCGTGCTCTGACTATTTGTGATATGGGCTATTAAACATCAGCAGTGTTTACGGAGTGAGTGGTGAAATACATGTAAGTTCACTTGTAAAGGATTATTAACATACACCCACTGAGTTCTGGTGTTGGCGTTTTGTCTCTGCCAAGATCAGAGTCTCGTCTTGTCTTTCTAGCAAAAAAGTGAAAGATCTTTCAGCTTCAGTCTTTCCAGACTGGTGCCTTTGTTCTGTTTGTTTCTAAACAGTGATTAAATGAGTCGAAAGTACAGTATGTCCTGGTTATCAACACATTTTCTGGATTATGTAATGCACATTTGTGTCAACATATTGTCTGTGTTGTTTGATGTTTCAAAACTTTATGAATCATCATAAGATGTGTTCACGCTGTTGTTGGATTTTTATTCACTTTAAACGCTGTGTTATTTCTGTAGCTTGAACTAAAGTCTTCTGTTGGAATGTACTCTATTGTCCAAAGTTGAAAGTTCACTCCTAGAAGTAATGCTGTAAAAAATACCCCTTCCACTTCGAAGTCGAATATTATTGTTGCCCTCCGAAAAAATCGGATTCCTTCACCATATCCCTCCAAACGTTATGAAATGATTTCCCTGAACACTCATTCAATTCTTGTCAATAACTACAATAGATGTTTGGAGATTTGAACTGGATGCTGAGAATGTTCGCGGAATGTGAAACAAGTATGAATGCATTGGAAAGGATAGAGCACTATACAAATATCCAACCAGAGGAATACAGAGGTAGTGTTCCATATATTGGTAGTTTTCGTTTTAGACAGCAGGGCAAACGGCTTTTACAATATTCCGAAGAAACACAAAAGTTCATTGACTTCTTGTGAAATGCAAATAATGTTATGTCAATTTTCATAAGGCAGATTCATCAATATTCTGTTCTAATTCAGAAATGAAAGTATAACAAATTTCAAATTTAGTTTGCATCATGTGTCTAAAACTTGGCCGTTCAGATATCAAGAAATTGGTTTAAAAACTCCGTATCGTTTAGAGCAGTGCTTTTCAATATACAAAAAAGCAAGACCCTACATTCATTATTCAAATATGCGGAGTGTGAAAGCCTCAGTGAGTGTACTTTTTCCTGTTTTTCGTAATTGATATTTATTGTATCAACCATCTTTTCTTTGTGTACCCACTAAGTATGTTTAAACACACACTATTTAAAATCAAAACAGATTATGTGTGGGGCGCACAGTAATTAACTAAAATCAAATTTAGATAACATGCAGATGTATGGCACGCCATGTAATATACTTTACGGAGTACACCAAGATACTGCAGTTGTTACGTAAATAAATTATAATTATGACATATCAGTTACTTGGACTTAAATATACTTCATTTGCTATCAAAAAGACACATTTTGTTTGATTAGGCCAGGAAGAAAAAATAAATTGTTCATCGGAATCGCCGCTTCTACTTTGGCATATTTGGAATTTTTTTTTTTGATCGCGGCAAATTCTTACTTCCGCACTACAAATATTATTAGTACTGCCGCTGGTGGCGCCCTACACTGTTTTCGCGGTTTTCGCGGGTTTTCGCGGGCACGGGATTTTGAATGAGACTTCATACGTGTTCGGACTTAGTTGACCGCCAACACGTTGTTGTGACGTCTGAATTTGGCGAATCACGACGCAAAGTGGGTCGATTTGGCCAGACATTTGCTCGTTTTGTAAAGGTTAGGGACGGACCATTAGATCTTGGGAGGGGGGTGGTCAAAAACAGAAAAAAAAAATTTTCAGAGCAGAAAGTT
>LD352214.1:0-19137 GCA_001465055.1 Ptychodera flava | reverse complement strand
GACCTCCCCCCGCAAAAATACTCCCCAAGTGCCACCAAATAACTCCATTTTAATCTCTATTTTTCAAAAGCTCCAACAGCAGCAGGGGGACACCCCCTCTTCTGACCTCTTCCCAGTGACCGCTTGCGTGGCCGCTTGTGGTGCTTGGCACCACATGTTTGCCCTCTTTATCTTCAGACAGCGACGAACGAAAAAAAAATTATAAATCTGAAAATTTACTCTGAAAAAAAAAATTTGCACAGCTAATCTCAATTGGAAAAAAAATTTTCAGAAATCTACAATAGTAAAAAAAAATTTTTCACAATTTCATTGTGACCACCCGCCCCCTCCCAAGGTCTAATGGTCCATCCCTTAGTACATTTCACATCATGAGTATTAATTTGATCGCCAACATTCGACGTGATGGCCAACAGTTAGTTCCAGAGACACTATTCAGTGTTTGTCCTGATATTACGTTCGGCGATATGTTCTTCAACAAGATCGTGACAGCAGATATAGATGGACGGTGCATCCGATTGAATGAAAATTGCATCGAAAGTATAAAAATTTACGGCAACGACAAAACACATGGTTGCGTCGATGTTAAAGTACGATCTGAATGATGACTATATAACGTCACTCCGATCACAGTACAGTGTTGTTAGACCATTGTGTAAAATGTGTATATATAGACAGTGGTAAAGAGGCCAAAACATGGGGCCAAAGTACAATGAAAAAAACTCAGATGCTAGGTCCCACCAGGACAATATTAAAGGACAATACTGAATTGTTTAATTTCATTGATTTGCTGTACATTTCAGTTTTATTCTGAGAGAATGTTGAAATGCTCAGAATATGTTGTGCAAACACTAACTGTGAATTAATGGCCTATGTTATTGTTGGGAAATATAGTATTGAATTCAGTTACCACTATCAGTGTTTCTTGTCTGAGATATTTCTGGTAAAAAGGGAAATAATTATCTTACCTTGTCTGCATGTGTGCAAAAATGCAAGAGAACCGCGTTTACCTTCGGCCTAAAAAAAAATCGTTTACCTTCGGCCTAAAAAAAAATAAAAAAAAATTTCGCTCGATCCGTTGAACAAGATTTTTTTCTCTGGCCTTACCATTTGATTGTTCCTACAAGTTTGAATCTGCAACGACTTTAATGATACTTTGGCGAAAATAAGTAATTTTATAAAGAAGTATTTTTCAATCTGCCAACTACATGTATATACATATTATATGTAACTTTTCTTCAATGTCTTTGCTTTGAACCGCAAAAGGGACATGCACTCCATCACCTGGCTGGCCAGACAAGGGGAATATCCGATTTGAGGACGTTTCGGTCAAATATGCAGCTGATCAAGAACCCATTCTAAAAGATGTCAATGTTAATTTCAAAGCCGGTGAAAAGGTAACATAATTTTTTTTTAGAAAGGCCTCGTCATTTTATTTCTCGTATTTACAGAAGTGAGCTCATGTTGCACAGATGTCTGTATGTCTGTCCGTCTGTCTGTCTATTAGCATGATATCTCAAGAACGGCTTAATGCATTTGAACCAAATCTGGTACATAGATTCTGTTTGGGAATGGCAAACCCCTTTTTTGTTTTGTTTTTGGTTAGTGCAGCTTGCATTATTGGTATTAATTTCCATAATTATTTGTTAGGAAATTATACATTATCAGAATGGCAGTTATCATATTCTATGAATCTATTTACATATGTCAATTAAGGAACCATCTGGCAGATTTCAAGGTCATGTAGAAGTGTTATGATAACTGCAATGCTCACTTGCATATTTAATGAACTTTCCTAATAATAGGGATTTACATCTGGATTTACTTGACGAAAATTGATGAAACGTGGTATGTACATTGAAATTACAATGATATTGCAGTAACTGAAAGTAACTTTTTACTGTTACGTCAGCTAATTAACATTATATAGGCCTAGGGCTCAACCCTTGGTGTAGCGCCAGAGGTTAAGATTAGAACTTTCATTTCCCTGTGAAGATGCACAGTGGACGCTTACATGGTCAATAATAGTGTTGATTCATGATAAGTAATAATAAAAAATAAAATGGAATTAATTGTTACTTGCTATATACATTAATACTGCCACTACACATTGCGTAAACAATAAATTCAAACACCCAGGTTACTCTCAAACAGTTGAACATAAATTGGCAATTTTTACCATGATAAAAACCCACTGTGTTTAATAAGGGACATATTGTGCCATCATTATTGTTGCAATTGCAACTGTAATGCCAAACTTCCAATTGCAAGTTGAAAACTGGCGTTTCGTCTAAAACTGGCAATTTTTGCATTTAGTTATTGACATACAGGGCACTCTTCTGACCGTAAACATGCACGACAGTTTCTCTCATTTCCTCTTTTTAGGCGTGGTGGTAACGATATTTTGTATCAATGACGAGGTGGAGAATAATACTTACTGGCGAATAGCCGTATATATTTTAATAATGGCGAGTGAAAAAAAAATAATTTGCCCGTTTCGTATTTATTTCCAAGCACTCAAAAATATAGGGGCTCGCATGTATTTCGTTGGGCGCACTTCCGGTTACTCGGACGTATATTAAACCTGCGCATGCGTAGTTAGGGCGCCACTGGCTCCACTACCAATTTGCATAGTTAATAAACTTTGCGGCTTAGAGTTAGATATCTGGATTGACACGACCAAAATTGACGAAATATATTGTGCACATGGAAGATACTATGATGTAACAGTGATCAGTAATCATTCCTACATAATCTAATTTCTAATTTCCATATTGGCGAACATTTTAGTTTAGAATGTATAAATAAGGATAGACTTGACAAAAATTCGTAAACTTGCAGTGCTAATTTAAGATACCACGATAAAATATTAAAGAAAACGTATAGCATTTTACATCAGCTGATAACTAATTTGCTTACTTAACATATTGACGAACTTTTTAGTTAAGAATGTATATATAAGGATAGACTTATCCTGAATTACGAAAGTTCATTAAATATGAAATTAGGAATTAATACAAGCAAAAATGCTGAATGACTTTCAAGAATGACTTTAAATAATGCAAATTGGGAATTGGCTGAAGTAAAAATACTTCATGACTTTCAAGAATTTTGTGTCATAGTATCTTAATTATATTTAGCAAATTTCGTCAACCTTGGCCTAGTCAATTCAGATATATATCCCTAATTAGGAAATTTCATTAAATATGCAAATTAAGATTGGCTGAAATGAAAATGCTTAACGACTTTCAATATTGTTATATAATAGTATCTTTAATGTACATAGCAAATTTCATCAACTTTGGTCAAGTCCATTCCGATATATCCCCCCAATTCGGAAAGTTCATTAAATATGCAAATTAGCAATTATCTTTCATGTAACCAATAAATACCTTTCACGGCTAATATCCTGGTGTGACCAACATTTGTAGCAATTCTCATGAAACTGTGTGCAGTCGTTCTCAATGTATATCTATTTTTTTCTAAACTCATTAATTAGGCAAATGAGCAAAACGTATGCAAGCCACACCCATCAAATATACCCATCAGAAAAACAGCTTTACCTTTTTTTGATGACGCAGCTGTTAAAATTATGAAATATTAGTTCTGCAATACGCATAGTTAACCCGTTATACTTCAAAATTCTCTCATCGACGATTATCTTCAAACCATAGCCTGCGATACTTATGTATACGTTATCGTTGTGAAAGAGCAAATAAAATTGATCTCTTACAAATGAATACCGGATCGCCAAATGTATGGATCGTGTAAGGATATTGCTCAATTTGAGAAATAGAGAGTATATAATAATGCTTGAGAGTCGAAAGGTGTACTTCTTGTTCACGTCACTGCAAGACTTATGTCAACATTGTCCGTGTGAAGCGCTTATCTTTTCGGAGATTTTCATCAACTTACACTTGAAGGCGTCGTTGATAACTAACTCTGTATGGCTCTTTTTCTTGTAGATTGGTATCTGCGGAAGGACGGGTAGTGGAAAGTCATCACTGGCCCTTACCCTGTTCAGGATCATCAACACTTTCAAAGGTAGTGGACAATATAGACCTGATGTTTCTTAGTTTGCATGTATTTGGAAAGAGAAGAAAATCAACGGAAAACAAACCAGCAAAAATAAAAATGCGAAGAATCCTGTCCTGATTTCTGTTCGTTTCATTGTATGTTGCCATTCCTTTCAGGACGCATTGTAATCGATGGGATTGACATCAGCCGCGTGCCTTTGTTGACACTTCGTGAGAGACTCGTCATCATACCGCAAGACCCAGTGCTCTTCGCCGGAACGATCAGGTAAATCAAAAATCAAAACAGCTTTATAATAGCTAGCGGCCGTGTGGTATAGCAATACAAAATCAATGGTCTGAATGCATGGATTCTGCTCGAATTTCAGGATTGTTCTACTTCTCAGAGATTTGACCCAGGTATTCGAAGATAACGTATGTCGTCACTTCTTTCTTTCGAAGGTTTAACCTTGACCCGGAGTACAAGAAAACTGACGATGAAATATGGGAAGCTTTAGAAGTAGCTCAGTTGAAAGGGATTGTTGCCGAACTTGACAATCGACTAGGTGAGCTCGGTATATCTAACGGGCCGTGAAAACGGTCATAGAGGAATAGTAGTCAACATAGAATGATTATGCTATATGAGATATCAATGTTACTAATAGTGGTACAATAGCCCTGGTAGTTAGACCAACCTTTGTGTGAATCATCAATGTGACCAGGAGGAAACTACCGAACAAAACGCTCTTTATTCGCTATTCTCTATCATCAGGAAGGAAATATTAAAAATTATTCTGTTGCAATTATGACCAAGTTGATAACTTGAAAGGAGGTAACGTACCTGACGATTCTTTATTCAAATTAGTTCTGGCAAGTTTTTGTTCGTTAATTATTATGTTTAGAAGTGAATGCTATCGTATTCCATGGTGCTGCTCGCTTCTGGTGAGTACTTAATGTGTTTTAGAGGGAGTGATTTCCATGATTGGCGGGTTCTGCGGTTGCAGTCTAAATTATATAAAGACCTTTTTTGGCTAGTTATTGCTCATTATCGTCGCGTTCTATCTAGTTCTAGTTCATTAAAGTGGCACTCCTACTTGTTAACATTTTTAAAACACGTTTTGAATGCCAACGGTCGATATTTGGCGTGGCGACTGCGTTCGGATCGCGAGATATCGATAAAAACATGTCCTCAAAAAATAAAAGTTTGAATTCCGGTGGGCCACCTAAATTCAGCTTCCGAACATCTGACGTTCGGCATTGGGGCCGTTGTCAACTAAGCTAGGGAGTACGAGTCTTTGCTGACGCTGCTGTACGCTATAGTACCACTCGCGTCGGTGATCGGTCATCATGCCCAGCGGGAGAAAGCAGTGTCTTACTGAGTCGGCAAAAAAAAACCGAAAAAGAAAGTCTGCTGATTCCACCAAAATTCGCATAGGTGAGTAGTATAGCCGCTGGGAAAACTATCGGGAGCGCCTCGGCATTGTTACCCATTGATAATCTATGCATCGAAGGTCTGAAACTCAATTCTGGCATAGAGAAACATAGATAGAGTGGCAACGGGGATTGTTTAAGGTGTGAAGCGGTTACGTAACCCATCCATGTTCGCCTCGCCTCAGGTTGCTCTCGCCTCTCTTTTCCGAAGAGTGCCGACCATGAATCCTTCGGTAATTTTCGGATTTTCGCCAATTGTTAAGCGAAAGTATGTTCGGCAAAGTTTGTGTTGTTGTTGTCGTGTGGTGCTGAGCAGAATTGACGTGCTGGCGAAAACGGGAGTGTTTTTAGCTTCAGGAAAATGAGTTTTACCGTTTTAAAAATTCCTCTCATATTTTTATGAATATATAATGAGTATGTTTGAACCAAATTTGAAAGTCTTTTATCGATACTGTCTGGTTTTACTCAATGGTCTACGGTCAGTCATACCCTCTTTTACACGTGTGTCAAGGAAGGACATGTTTATGAAACTGCTGGCGTGTTATGTTTTGATTGGCGTGAAGCAGTGTTTCTGGCCAAAGGGCTCACAAAGTAACTATGGTTGCTACGCGACTGGCAGTACGATGCCATCTCGTCGTATTTTTCGCATAATCTCGTGTAATTATCAACCACAAACAAAGCCTCCAAAAAGTTTAACACCTTTGGAGCTCCTTTTAATAAGAAAAGCCAATAGTCTACCGAGACGGCCATGGAACAAAAGGCATGCAAGCGTTGCGACTCTGTCTATGTTACTTATGTGTCTCATCACCGTACTAGCAGACGACAAAATGTAGTCATCAGAGGCGGCTTAATATTTTTCACGTTAAAACTGATATCTATGTGGTATTGGTTAAAAATATAATACAACTGATTGAGAATAATGAAAACGACAAAAACTAAGGGAAGTTTTAAAAAAGCTTTTACCAGAGGTAAAGGCATAATGCTGTATATAAAGTCTTCGCAGTGGGAGGTAAATTAATTGCGTCGTTCGAACATATTATGGACTCCCTAGAATATCGTCAAATCAGCACAACAACAAATCTTCGGGGGATTTCGGGTCATAATCAGAAACGATCGTAAAACTTCGGGTTGTGAAAAATACGCTCTGGAAATGACATGTTTTTATCGATATCTCGCGATCCGCGCGCAGTCGCCACGTCAAATATAGACCGTTGGCATTAAAAAAATGTGTTTTAAAACTGTTACCAAGTGGGATTTCCACTTTAATACTGATAACTGCTCGTTACTGGTCGTTATTGCTAGTTACTAGATTTACAACCTCCCATACATTGAGACAGCATTTATCGATGCTATGTAATAATTCATACTGTGTAATACTTCATGCTGTCTACATATCATTTATCCTTACCAAAATAAAACTGAAGCTATATCTGTCTTATGCTTATCCTCTTCTGAACTTCAAGACTCGCATGTCTCAGAAGAAGGTGATAATTTCAGTGTTGGTCAAAGACAGCTGTTCTGCCTTGCCAGGGCGTTTCTTAGGAATGCAAAGATCCTCGTTATGGACGAAGCGACGGCATCAATCGATGTTAAGACGGTCAGTATCTCTTTGAAGGAAATCAAGTAATCTAAGATTACCGCGAACGTAATAACTTAAAGAGTCAAAATGTCTCTTTGGTAACATTTATGGTATGCACATGCTAAAATTATCCGCAAGTATCGACAAAGATCCAAGATACCTTCATTCTTTTATAGGTTAAATTTCTCAGTATAGTATCCCAATATCGTTGCGTCATTAAGTCGATACACACACCTCAGTGCATGCCTAGTGGGATTTTAAATCATGCTGTTCCCATGGCGCTAGGGCATTGTCTGGAGAATTGATACTGAGATTAATTTCATGGCACAATGTCGTTTGTCAATTGTTTATGAAAAAGCCAAGTTCATCCATCATTAACTTCTCCTCTTCATTACCCATAAGGTTCTCCATGGCAAATCTTTATAGGTTACTCTTTGTGATATTTTGTAGTTGAGTTTGTTTTTACTGATAGTACGAACTAACAAAAGAAAAAAAATCTGATGAATTACAAAACTTTTGCCTTTTATTTGTACTGATACATCATACGATATGTCCGTATACCTAGGAACGTTGATAATTTCCGGTTTTCGTTGTGCCTAAATACTTTTAAAGTGACAGTTGTCTTTCTGTTCGTTTATTGTTTAGGACGCAATATTACAAAGTGTCATATCCACCGCATTCGCCGACAGGACAGTGTTAACTATCGCTGTAAGTAGTGGCATTGGAATTCCATGTTTCCAGTCATACCAACTTCGATCATTTCATAATTATTACGATCACTGACAAAAGAATATCAGAAACCATTTAAGGAAGTGTGTTTTACAGCGGGTTTAATGCTAGGCGTCACGGCGATGTCAAGAGATCTCGTCAAAAACGTGTGACTTTACACAGCAAGTACATCAAAACCCATTCTTTGATACGTATATCACACAAATGATATTTTCTTCTGGTACAATCAATACACTGTCTATTGTCTGCAAAAGTGAAAAAACTAACAAACATGTGTTCTTGCTGCAAATACATATTCGACCCTGTGCGTTAGGAATTGAAATTGACTCAACTCAATTCAGCATCTCTTGATCTGTTAGTTTTCCTTTGTAAGATTTTAAAACGCTGTCCTCCATCGTGCCATTGTAATTGTTAATGTATTTGCTGACGCATGCATTTTCAAATCAAAATTCGGAAAGTAATTCGGAAAAATTTCCGAAGATTATTTTCACAGATATTGGACCGCACGGCAAGTGTGCGAAGTATCTTTTTAAATATATTTCCTCTTTTAATACAAATTTTGTGAACTGATGATTTCGATGTTTGTGCAGTTTTTAAAGTAAGTCAGTTTACTGTTTTTAAGAGTGACTGATATCTTGTGTCTTGATGTCTAGCACCGCATATCAACTATTCTGGACTCGGACAGCGTGTTGGTGTTGAGTGAAGGTAAAGTCGTTGAATTTGGTTCGCCGAAGAAGTTAAGAAATCAAGACGGCAGTGAATTCGCTTCTTTGTTCAAGAAGCTGTGATGTCAACAATTCCCAATCACACGCATGGACAAGTGTCACGAGTTTTTGGAGACGATTCCGTTGTTCTATATTAATCAGCTTAATTCCGATCGTATATATTCTTGGATATTTTCATGAGGGTATCTTTGTGTTGTTACCTCAGCAATGTGGTGCTTTACTTTTGTTATCAGTATCTGCTGATTTTACACTAAAGGTACATAACTTTAACGGGATACGTGAAGAAACAAACAGCCATTTATTCATAAGTATGTCTTCTTTCCCTGACGGGGCAGTGGATACGCTGATACTTTTAAGTTAATGAGAACATTATTACAGGTATATTTCTCAAGCAAGATACGCCTGTCTATTCCTGTCTTATTTTGACTCCTTTCAAAAATTTATATTATCCTCGTTATCAGAATCTGAATATTCACATTTAACATCTGAATGTTTTTCACTTTAATCATGATGATATCAACTACTGTTTGGTGCTTTCTTTCAATGGCATATTGGCATGGTAATTCATGAATCAATTTTTCTGTTACTTAGTGACGTGGGTTTCTGCTGGAAAGACTGCAGAATGAACAAAGGTTATAAGTAAATTTTGACGCTTTGGCAAAACAGTGAATGCCTACAGCATCTCTATCGTGATGCTTTTACAGTGCAAATAAAGCAATCAATGGTTTTAACACCTCAAGTGCCGTTGACTCCTCGTTTGTTCTGTATAGTCACCACCAAATGAACTGTACAAGTTAGGGATCCACCTTGAAATCTTGCAGAGGAGGTCGTCGCGAGGAAATGTAGATTTCCGTCGGTCTTTGACATATTTTCAACATAAGACACAGTGTGTATTATACATTTTCCCATCATTCACCAGATTTTTACTCTCCAATGATGTGGAAATTTTTTGGCAAAGGTAGCAAAGTAGACATATTTTTCACTCTACATATCTGATTTCAATCTTTTGATTTACCATCACACCTCCAAATTCGAACCTTTCGTTTCTTCGTGAAAATGGAGTTTCGTCCTTCCATCGGTATTTACTCGATAACTTCACTGGCATGGCGTACTGACACGACGAGATAACAGAAAGGCCAGGTGAGTTACTGCAGAACGCCCCCACGTGGTGAATGCCGACTGGCAAATACTTATTTTTGTGTTCTGCAAAAACTCACAGGCGAAGTGTGTTCATATATCCATCTGCGAGCAAAAGGAGTGCATAGCTCACTTGTACGTGTTTCATTCATCTCTATGTGGTTCCCAAAGGGTGTGGTGTGTTTTTATTGCTATCAGCTGGTAAGATAACTACCTGCGTGTTCACATTGCAGGCCGGTATTTCTAGGCTAGGGCAATCACTGGGCCATGGGTGCTGTTCTCATCTATTCATTTGCCAGTGAAACGCCTTCCAAGAGATACAAGACACAAACAAATGATGTACGAATGCAAAAGTCTGAAATGAGGACACTTACATTTATCGAAATCAACGCCCTCCCTACCAATCTATCCTCTCTCTCTCTCTCTCTCTCTCTCTCTCTCTCTCTCTCTCTCTCTCTCTCTGGTTTGCCTTCCCTTACATCATATCATAACTGTTAGCCATACAAACATTGAATACAGAGTGAGAGTAATTGTCACCATCAAAGAATTTTAAAATGATTTCTCGATAATGACTTCTAGTTGTGTGTGATTGAAGATTGGCTTAACCTTGACTTCTCCACCTATATGTTCAGAGAAAATTAATTAAATTACAATGAAAGGCATTGGCGTAGAATCCCATGATGTTGAGACAACAGGTGCTTGCAGGTTTGCTTTGATAGTCGATCGAAGGCTAGAGCCGAAGGCATTAGTGAGAACCTGGGTAGTAGTAAGGGAATATGTTCGACCGACCGGTGTAATTTTTTGAGGGTGGATGTTTTGTTCTGTACGTTTTACACTTCTGGGCGATTATTTGTGCCATACCTTCCACGTATGGCGGCGTTCAATCCCGGGCCTTCGCTCTACTATCAAAGCAACGCTGCAAACACCTGTGGTTGAGACGGTCAGTGCAGACGACCAATCTAGTGGCGCTCTAAGGAATTCTAGCGGGCATAAATATAAAGTATCAGATGTAAATCCAAAGCTATGGTTGCACAGTTAGCCAACTCAATAGAGTGACAACGATAAAACTATCAAGGCAACTATCAAGCAACTTTCAGGTGCTACATCTGCCGGCATAATATATTACATTAAGAGTGTCAGATACAGCTGACTTCTGTCGAGCTTTATTCACTATGGAAACAATTGAAAACGCCACTTTCAAAGAGTTTATATAATTAACATTAATGGTAAAGGGTTATCTTTTCTTTCCGTTTATTCTCTCATGTGTATCCAGACTAGAGTAAAATATCTCGATTATAGCATAATAACATTATATAATATTATCAGCGGATATATTTTATATAACAAGAACAAACACTTAATACACTTCTGAAGTTGGTGTACATAATATGTAGATCAAGTATATGATGTTCTAACCCTGACTGACAAATTTTAACCCTCTGGCAATACATATTGAGCCTTTTGACTTTAACAATACCGTCTATGATTTAAGAAAAGGGTGGTTTACAAACTCGTAGCTCTCTCACCAGTGCTCTCACAAGTATGCATTTCGTTGTTACTATTCATCTTCTGATATCAGACGAGGACGGCGTTACGATTTAGTCTAAATATATCTGGAATTTCGGCATGTACGACTCATTAACACAGTAATTTCAAATATACTGATTGTCAAATCCCTTGTTCCAGTCATTCTTCAACTTTCCTACTGTCGGCCCAGCTCCATCCCCTACCCTCGGGGCCGAGAAGCTGCGACATCGCCTGCCCATGAGCTCACGTAGGTCGGGTGTCTAATATGCAATTACCTACCGCTTAGGTCATGTTGGCAGGACCACGTCCCTAGCTGCTAGGCTCGTTATTGCACGACAAACATCGTTTCCTTTTTCGTTCAGGTTCCTCCTTCATCCCCTCTGGGGAGCCAAGAATCTGCGACTCCATCGCATGCATTCATCCGTGTGTGTGCTTGATGTCTATAATTTGCATCACCTACCCATATGTTGGCAGGAACACGTCCCCAGCTATCTTGGCACATCTATGACATACCTTTAATTTTTTCCCCTGCTTCGCGCTGGCAGAGACATCAACCGCTCCTATCCAGGCTCGTATAGGTATAATTTACACCCTCTCCATTTATTTCCTTCCTTCACTTCATGGGTTACTTCGGTCTCGTCTGTTGCACAACAATCCCTTCACTTTGGGCATAGGACAAGTCCTGCTCCTATTCCCTAATTTATTTACCGAGGGACTTGCTTACTTCACTTCCTGTCCCTCGGTCAAAGTCGTAACCAAGACTGTAAGTCTGCACTTATCCGAATAGATATCTTTTGTATTTTGTATTTTACAGCTTTTTATTTGAAAATGTATCAATTAATTCCTGAAAGTTCAACTCCTTCGATTATTCTGCGTATGTGTAAATATACGGCGCGCCAAATGTTTCAAAAATATTTATCGATTCAGTGCAAAAATAAACTGTCTTTCTCAATTGAAATAAAAATTCGGTGTCATTAGGAAGGAAATAAGTAAGAAAAGTATAATTAAAAAACAAAAGACAGAAATGTCATTTAATACTTCATTTTAACTTGAGAAAAAATCTTTTAAGCGTAATTAGGAAATAAACAATTTTCAACGATTTGAAAAAGTCATACATCCATACTTATCGACATACATACACGTATAATAGTTCGCGAAAAAGGTGCAATGAGTGCTGATTTTACAAAAAGAAAAAAAAATAAGAAAATCACTAAAAATCACTACTACCACTCGGAAAAAATAGTACAAAAAATAAAAACGTGAACCACATACAGAAAATAATTGTAAAAGAATCAGACAAAAAAGCCATGCAAACATAAATTATTTATGTACTTAAGAAAATTAAAAAGCACTACGTCTTATAATAAACGTATTATAGATAATCAAAAATATAATATGAATCACCAGCCGCTTTGACAGTAAAGAGAGAAAATCGGTGAAAAAATTCGGCAGTGATGGCTCTAAACAAAAGTGGATCTCATCTACAAAAAAATAAAATAAAATAAAAAAAAAACGAAAAAAGTAAAAAGTGCCATGAACAGAGATACAAAAAAAACGCGTGGGCCTGTGGAAAGAAAAAATAAATGAGGACTCGCCACAGCAAAAAAAAAAAAAGAAAAAAGAAAAAAGAAAAAAAGAAAAAAAACGAGCACTCGCCACAGAAAAAAAACAACAAGCCCGAAATTACAATTATTTTATTCAAAAAACTCATGTAGTCGGGTCGGAAGGTAGGGTTCCCATGCACCCCATGGATGTATTTTTTTAACCTACATTTTTGTAATCCTTAGGGTCTATATTTAATAAATTTTGATGTTCCCAAAATCAAATAGTGTCCCATGGGGTTCATTTGGCGCCATCTTTGCCGCCATCTTGGCCGCCATCTTGGATTTCAACAATGGGGTTGGGGTCACGTATTTACCGCTCGACGGAAACAAAAACAATAAAATACAATAAACGTTACATTTTTAGAAAGCCAAGATCATGGCCTTTTCATTGATATATAACTTAATAGGGATTAATTAATATTCGAACGTCGATTAGACTTTATATCGGCCATTGGCCGTAAATCGTAAAATTTGCTAAATTTCACACCCAATAATTAAGTTCCCGTTCCTCCAAACAATTTTTCATAAGGTATTTATATATTTTTTGGAAGAACTCAGTGCAATAAACAAGAAAAACAAGATTAAAAGTATGTGTCTTGAGATTTAGTGGGTGCACGAGCTTGTTTTCTTATTACGCGGTATTCCACATATCCGTGTGTAACAAAAGGGGTAGGGGTAATGTTTCCCTTTCTGTTTCGAATCATGAATGATGAAACCATAAAAATGTTACATTTTTTGAAAGTGCTGCATCAGACCTTTCTAAAAATATATAGATTTATGGGGAAAAGTTGCATATGTAAAAGTTACAAAGGTTAAACCTTTCAGTTTTTGTCGATTTTAAGTGATTTTTTAAGAACGAAATTTCAACATATGGGGTAGGGGTAATGTTTCCCTTTCTGCCTCGAACCATGAATTACGAAACCATATAAATGTTATACTGTTTGAAAGCTCTGCGATTGGCCTTTTCAAACATGTATAGTTTTATTGGGAAAAGTCCATATTTCAAAGTTACAAAACTTATGCCTTTCAGTTTGTGTCAATGTTAAGTGATTTTTTAAGGACAAAATTACAACATATGGGGTAGTAGTCGGGTCGGAAGGTAGGGTTCCCATGCACCCCATGGATGTATTTTTTTAACCTACATTTTTGTAATCCTTAGGATCTATATTTAATGAATTTTGATGTTCCCAAAATCAAATAGTGTCCCATGGGGTTCATTTGGCGCCATCTTTGCCGCCATCTTGGCCGCCATCTTGGATTTCAACAATGGGGTAGGGGTCACGTATTTACCGCTCGACGGAAACAGAAACAATAAAATACTATAAACGTTTCATTTTAAAAAAGCCAAGATCATGGCCTTTTCATTGATATATAACTTAATAGGGATTAATTAATATTCGAACGTCGATTAGACTTTATATCGGCCATTGACCGTAAATCGTAAAATTTGCGAAATTTCACACCCAATAATTAAGTTCCCGTTCCTCCAAACAATTTTTCATAAGGTATTTATATATTTTTGAAAGAACTTAGTGCAATAAACAAGAAAAACAAGATTAATAGTATGTGTCTTGAGATTTAGTGGGTGCATGAGCTTGTTTTCTTATTACGCGGTTTGCCATATATCCGTGTGTAACATAAGGGGTAGGGGTAATGTTTCCCTTTCTGTTTCGAATCATGAATGATGAATCCATAAAAATGTTACATGTTTTGAAAGTGCTGCATCAGATCTTTCTAAAAATATATAGATATATGGGGAAAAGTTGCATATTAAAAAGTTACAAAGCTTAAACCTTTCGGTTTGTGTCGATTTTAAGTGATTTTTAAAGAACGAAATTACAACATATGGGGTAGGGGTAATGTTTCTCTTTCTGCCTCGAACCTTGAATCATGAAACCATATAAATGTTATACTGTTTGAAAGTTCTGAAATAGGCCTTTCCAAACATGTATACTTTTATCGGGAAAAGTCCATATTTTAAAGTTACAAAGCTTATGCCTTTCAGTTTGTGTCAATTTTAAGTAATTTTTTAAGAACGAAATTACAACATATGGGGTAGGGGTAATGTTTCCCGTTCTGCCTCGAACCATGAATTATGAAACCATATAAATGTTATACTGTTTGAAAGCTCTGAAATAGGCCTTTTCAAACATGTATACTTTTATCGGGAAAAGTCCATATTTTAAAGTTATAAAGCTTATCCTTTCAGTTTGTGTCAATTTTAAGTGATTTTTTTAAACAAAATTATAATATAAGGGATAGGGGTAATGTTTCCCGTTCTGCCTTGAACCATGAATTATAAAACCATATAAATGTTATACTGTTTGAAAGCTCTGAAATGGGCATTTCCAAACATGTATAGTTTTATTGGGAAAAGTTGCATATTTGAAAGTTACAAAGCTTAAGCCTTTCAGTTTGTGTCAATTTTAAGTGATTTTTTGAACAATATGCACAAAACAGTTAGTCCGTTGGCCAGGTATCGTAATCATCCCCTCTAAGGCATTTTACCCACTATGATTTCCTGTTAGCTAGTATTCTCAGCTGTCATAATCTGCTTATTTTCCATTTAACTGATGGTGTGTGAGAGTGTAACGACTTGTTTGTGAAGGGCTGTCACGCCCTCAGTTGTAAAATAGGAATGGGTTAGGGGTAACATATTTACCGCTAGTTGGAAACAAAAACAAAAAGGTACCATAAACAATACATTCTTAGAAAGCCCAGATATAAGCTTTTACTTTTTTGATAATTATTCGACTGTAGACGGCGCCAATATTCCGAATGTACATGGCGGTCAGTAGCCGAATCATTCACATAATGAACGTTGATATGGCCTTTAACTTCGGTAAATTCATTCAAGCAAACTCTTGTTTGATTAATTTGATAGTTTTCCTTTCTTTTGTATTTCGAGTATTTGCCATGGCATGACTGAAACGAACCTGGAAACGAAGGCTGTACGTATCTATATTAGTCCGAGCCTGAGCGTGATCTGAGAGCAAACAGATCCGCAGATAATGCGAACGATCGCAACCGTTACCAACAGACTCATTATGCAGAGCCACGCCCCAAAACGCCCAACCAAACTTGGCACAAATCATGATCCCAGTCCATTTCGAGCCGGGCTTTAAGGGAAGTGCGGTGGCCTTTGAAGACCCTTTGGTTTGGTTTTGTACCGTAGTATAGGAAGAAAACCCGACCTATCGTCGTTGCTGTGAATGTTTGTGTTGTTTTTAGCCTCTTTTTTGCCTGTTTGAAGAATCGTCTTTGCAGCCTTCCATCCTGCGTTCTGTGTAGCGAGTGTCTTCGATCGCTCTCTTAAGTTTGTGATGTACAACTGTCTTGAGTCCCACCCGGTGCTTTATTGGGTGTAGAGGTAAATAGTTAGAGATCAGGGTGATAAATTGGTTGCCGCAGTGTCTTTCCAGGTGTTGCCACTTTTGAAGGAATTCAACATTCGGTATTTTGGCCTGGTGAGTATTCTTTAAGGTGTACCTGTAGGCTACGTGGTACTGAATAGGGGCCACTTAGGTTTCAACACATTCGATACTCTTGGCTTTCGCTTATACCCCGTTGTATGAGTAACTGGGATCGGAAATGGGAAAGTCGTAATTAATATCCATCTTTGCTAATATTAGTTCTCGTTTGGCTTACAGATGGCCACCTATATTTGTTTCGATGAAAATTTGACTTTCAATTGGACAAAACATTGAGTATAACTTTCTTCTGTGTGTTATTTAGGCCTATGAAAAATATGAAAATTGCATACATGTTGTTGTCAAATATCTCAAATCTTAGATTGTAAGAGATAGGCTTAGGCTTCCCTGTAATCATACAAATGAGTTAAATGGGAATTTATTGGAGTAGATTACAGTAATCGAAGAGAATGGTTGACACTATAGAAAGATTTATCTCGGACTGCGGGGACCTAACTATAAAAGAACAGCACAGAATACTTGCCAGATGTATTGACTGTTCATGTAGAGTACAGGCAGTACTGTACAACATGGAATGTAATACATACAATCAAAGAAGTGGCAAATTTTCTCAACTTTTCACAAAGTTTATATTCCATCATTACTATCAGGATTAGGATTTTCCCAATCTATAAATAAGCTATTACTTGATTACACCTTGATTCAGCATGGCTAATATTTTGCATTTGCCACGCAACCAGCCATGCCCGTCCCTGGGATCGCGAACTATGCCTTTAACGAAGCTTATGACGCTTTTTGTGAATTGTGTAAGAATGTCCTCTCTGTAGAGTATAATGTGTGAAGCCGTTGTCTAGCTCGCTTGACTTTGATGATTATGTTGACTTATTTTTTCTCAGCTGCTGGTGGCTGATCTAGCTCGAAAGTTAGATCAATCTAGTCTCTCTGATTCGATCATGCTGGTGGGAATGGTATCTTCAAGCATTGACCCTAAAACGTCCGTTTTTAGGGTCTTTGCTTCAAAGACGTCAGGGTCTAACATTGGTTAAATGTCATCCATGATAAAAAACTGATGATAGATTCACTCACAAGGCATTTAAAACATTGAGGTGTCAATGGGAATATAAGCCTTTTTAGTCATTTTCTGAGGTTTGTCTCGCCTTCTTATTGCTTGGTGTAGAGAGTGTTTGTTCTCCTTCTGTTTACTATTTAGTTGCGTAATTTGAATGCGTTCTGTGACATTTGGCTTTTCTGGTCTTAGTTCCAGAATTATTTGCTATTGAATTTTAGTACCCAGTCGAAAATGTAATCCTCATTGGGAGTATTAGTGTTCTGCGTTGTAAAATAATTTCGAAAAATTGGTTATGATCTCTTGTTTTCTGGTAAGGAAGGTAAAGTGTTGTCGATCTATCTTATTATCTTACTATTTTCGTAACACCTGACATCACTTCTTGGTCTTTTGCCCAGAGGTCCATATATCTTTCTTTCATGAATTTGACTTTGTTTGTGTACCCTCTATTTACTGTCTGTTCTGTGCTGTTTTGTGTCTATGTTTACAACTATTGTCTTACAAATTTTGACCTAGTGTTATTGGATTATGGATTGGTATGATTACGATTATTTTATCTTAGTATGGAGAAGCTATATTGTGGATTAATGGTGATTGGTTTTGACCGATAAAAGATTCTCTCGTGTTCCCGTGTGGTATTCAAAGTAACACTATTAAGAGTGAGCTCTGATTTTCCAGACGGTCACGTGACTGTGCATATATTTACGATATACTGTAAAGTTGGCCATTCCTATCTCCAAAGTGGGTTTCTTTCACATTGTTTTTATTTTCATCACAAGTTTCAATATACTGATATAATATAGCGATGAACAACCCCTATAAGTTGGGTACACCACTCGAGCTCGGTTTTGACCATTTCACTCCTTATACACACGACTGAAGTTCGTGCGTATATGTTGTTTACCGGTCGAAACCGTGTGGTATCCTTTATAAGTGGTGCTTTATTGCTTATTTATTTCTCGCGATACAATTAAAGAAAAGGGATTGATTGTTGCTGCTGTCATATCAACTTAGCATGATGACTATGACATCCAATTTAGTGTTTGTGGGTTTGGAATATATAATTTTTGACATATTATAGCTGTTAACTTTCTTTCCCTAATTTGAGTTATTGAAATGAGTAAAACGTCTTTTATTAACCACCATTTTAACTTTTTAGTGCTATTTTATGCCTATAGAGTATTTTTCTATGTTCCTTTTAACAAGTTAATGTCAGGAAAGTAACACAAACTTTTGAGTTTAGGCATTGTCACTGCATAATTTTGAGTTTACCCCATCAAGCCATATCTTGTTGGAGAAACAACTGCGTTAGTGTTTCAGAGATATGATATTTATGTGGCTTCCTTATTCGCTGCGTTTGGTAGGAGAGGAAACATTACCCATACCCCTATCCCTTAAATATATATTATAGAGGGATGTACGGCATACCATATATTAGGAAAACAATCGACGCACCCCATAAGTCTCAAGAAGATTCACTCTTTTAGTGTTTTTTACTTCTCTATTGCATTAAGTTCTTTCAAATGATATATAAATGCCTTGTAAAGATTGTTTGGAGGAACATGAACTTAATTATTGGGTTTGAAATTAAGCAAATTTTACAATTTACATTTCATGTCCGATATAAAATCTAATCGATGTTTGAATATCGATTTATCCCCATTTAGTTGTATACCAATGGTAAAGGGATTATCTGGGATTTCTAAGAATGTATTGTTTATGGTACTTTTTTTGTTTTTGTTTCCGACTAGCGGTAAATATGTTACCCCTGACCCATTCCTATTTTACAACTGAGGGCGTGACAGCCCTTCACAAACAAGTCATTACACTCTCACACACCACCAGTTAAATGGAAAATAAGCAGATTATGACAGCTGAGAATACTAGCTAACAGAAAA